>KZ073114.1:17740-33016 GCA_002091845.1 Anopheles cracens
AAGCTACCTCCCTGCGCCGGTGATGACGCACATGAGTCACACCTATCCGCTACCAGCCGGAGAAAGTATTAATATTGTAAAATCCCAGAAACACCGTGAGAGCTGACGGGGGAAAAAAGTAGGCAAGTAGTGCCTACACAAACGGAGTGTTCTGAAACCTGTTTGTAGGTTATGTGAGCTACCCGCGAGCAGGGAATTTCGAAATGCATGTCATTCGGATGTGTTTTTTTTCTCTTTGTCGTTTCTCGACAGGTACATTCCGTGCGTTGTTTAACTGCAACCGAACGGTTGGTTGCATGCTTGCTAGAAACGCAAAACTGGTTCACGGATGTGTATGTGGTTGCACTTGGCATATGATGAAGTTTTGGGATTTCATTTTGATGCTGCATTGTTGTGCTTGAGCAGTTGGAACAGGAACACCATTCCAACATGTGCAAATGGATGCTTTGGATTATCTGGAAAGATGTTTCTGTTCGCATCATAACGACGAATGAGCACGTGCTAATTGCGAGTCGCAATATTTCTAAACACGATTTGAATCACTCGATGTGCTCTATATTCAAGTTACTTTGTATTATTTTTCAATAATTTGAACTAAAGATGTATCACGACGACCTATCAAGCAAGTAAAACCGTTACGGATCACCGTACGCATCTAGGCACTCGGTGACCACGTTGAATCCCATTAAAAGCTCTTCCATCGTCACCAGCAATCAGGATCTTTTAATCCCTCAAACTACGATCCACCTGCGATTTAACGTCATCTAACGCAACGTGACGGATTTTCCATCCCAGCTGGTGCGGCTCTCCTACGAGGAAAATGGAGCGCCCCCACTCGTAAGTGCTTCATCGGGAGTGGGTTGAAAATTCATTAGGAAAATCGTATGATGGTGAAATTTCACCTCCAATAGCATGCTGCATCTCGGGCTTGTCAGACGCAACTAGCACTGATGGACAAGCGACGGAAAATGGATTCAATGCTCGTTGACGGATTTAGGTTGGGGTTACGCTTTGCATCACAACACGGTACACTGCGGGTTTTTATGATACATCACCATCCTGGAATCGCACTTCTAAGCCAGAAGTATATGCTGCCAACCTTTTTCCCAAGGCGGAGGTCACAGTGGAACGAGCGGTTGCCTCCCTCTGCCTTCCGTGACGCGCATTCATTCTGCTAGTTAATTTTAACTGCACTGAATATCATGCCCACGTTGGCTGCATATTTCACCCCGTTTATGCATTTCACTGCAACGTCATCGAAGACGCAGCATCACTAAGCGCGCGCCTTGATTCCTCTACGTCTATGTTGTGGGATGAGAGATAGTTCCAGAGCTTTCGAGGTGCCATGTGGTGACGTTGGAGGTGGTGGTCGTGCGATGACTTGCAACAGAACATACTCCCGGAAGGAATGATGAATTACAACCACCTCCCAGTAGCATCAGCAACAGTCCCCGATGTCAAGTGAAGATGCTAAGCATGTGTGCTAGTTACGCTGCAATTACATTTCGAAGAGATGGTGCGTACAATTGGCATGGCTTTCGCCAGCAAGAAGTTCCTCGCCCGGCTGACAAGGGCGGTTAATGATAAGCTCACGCAACGATAAATTTAAGATGTCTCATTATCCAAAGCGAACCAACATCTTGGCAATTGTTGGCACACGCCTAAAGCAAACCACCCGCTACGCAACCGAATGCTAATTGAAGCCCGCCGTGAACTATGCGAATGCCTCCGGAATGTGCCTGGGAATGTACAAGCTTCGGTACGGCCCGCTTGCTCCCGTTGCCGGCCGCACATAGTTTCGCTAAGGTTAAGACTCATCGCAAAAGCACCGAAAGCCGGGGCAGGTGAGAACCGGGCATACCGATGTCGGCACCGCGCTTGGACAAGCGAGCCCGTGGCTCATGATGATCATCGAGCCAGCTACCGTACCCACGCCATTCACGATTATCATCCACATCGCAGACACTTGCGATGCCCCTATCAGTGTAATCTACAACAACATCATAATAAATTCAGCTACCGACTGAGGCGGGTAGCAACAGCAACCGAATTGGTAATTGTTGCACCCTAAAGGGTTACACAGCATTCCCGGAGCGCTCCGATCGTTTGCGCCATACCTCGACCCGGTTGCACGGTGGTGATGATGGCAGTGGCTAGTCATGCTCAAACACTAACAAACGACGAACAAAGCGATCGTCAACAACAACTCCGAACGTACCTATTGCGATTAGACCTAAAGAGACCCTAACCCCCGAGTGATAATAACGATAATGCTGCAGTTCTGCTAAACCAGACACACCAGGGGGTGGGCATTGTGTGGAACCAATCGTCAAACACACTGCTCCGAGCGAAAGGTATACAGAAAATGCGTTTCCATACATATTCATGAGTCGAAGAAGATGCACGAACTGGAGCGTTTTGCCGGTTATCGAATTCTTCAGGAAGTCTTCTTTTCGTTTATCTTCGCAAGGTGTGATTCATTCGATCAAAGGAAATAGTTAGCATCTTTTGCCTTCCTTTGCCCAGGAGATGGGTAATGAAGAGCGATGTTTGAAAAGAATGCTAAAACAACGGCCACGTAGACTGCAACAGCAAAGCGGGAAGATTAAACTGCTTCCACAGAACATTTCATGCTAGACAAAAGGCATCCCAATGTTTATTTTGAGCTGCGTGTTTAAGCCACCTCCAACTCCAAGCCAAGATGTTTCTTTCATGGTGCAACGTTTGTTTGGATAAACATTTGCACGTTCTCTTGAGGAAGATATGATCGTTTACTCGGTCGACAACACAAAGTTAAGCATTGGAAAAGTTCTTGTCTAGGCCAAGATTTGAACCCAGAACGTGCGTTATGTAAAGCCATGCAATTACCAACTACTCCATTGATCTCGTTCTGAGGCAATGCAGTTAAACAGGATTATATTGAAATAGCCATTGAAATACCTTGAACGTGAACAATCACTTCCATTTCCGATGAACACGTTTCTGTTTGTGAATTAGATACCAGTTTTCATTACGATTCACATGAAATTGGAACGTCAGAGGAGATAAACGTATGCTCATTGCGCAGCTTTATAATCTTTCCAGAAATATGACCACAATTTAATATAGCACAGTTTTCATCTTTTCTAAAATCTGAACATCACGAAAGCAATGCTTAAATGGAGCTGCTCAAACTAGGAAAAAAGCCTTCCTCCCCGAGGACCCTGCCGAGGAATGCAGGACGGGAAAAAGCCAATTTTCTAACGAGGAAATCTATTTCCTACGCTTAGCAGTCATTTCTAATCAGCTTCCTACGTCAACCGTGAGGAAGGTTGACTTTTCTGGTTCGATGTCGTTTCCAATTTTTCGCCCGTTCGTACCCGTTAATCCCATCCCGGTAAGGAGTGCTTACGGGGATGACGGAGAAAATACCCAACGCACGCGGAACACCTGATTCCCCAAGCGATTCCTACGCATGGCAGGGACAGCACATTCCTTCGGCGAGATGGGTAGCACGCGAAGAACGAATCGAGGTAGAACGCACACACCAAAACCGCACCACACACAGCGGCTTATCATCAAACGCCAGCCGATCAAGTTGTAGACCAAAATCCACCCACTCACCCCGTGTGTCTCGCCGAACCCCTGAAAAGTCCTGGCGAGCACATAAACTTCTGAATAATGTAATAAATCATATTTCCCGTTGCCCGGACAGGAGCGAGGGCGCGGTGTTCCGGTTGTCAAGGTGGGACCGAAAGGTGTTTCCTTCACCTTCGGTTGCGGTTTCCCGACAGCGCCCGAGCCTGTTTGGATTTTTTTTCGTTAAATATCCTTATTATTATTTTGTAGCACAGGCCAACGGCACCGGGAACACACACAGCGTGCGCGTATTTGGGGTTTGCGTGCTGATGAAAGGCGCAATGGCGAACCCGCTTTTGGCATTTTCTTCAAGAGCACCCTGCACCCTGTTCGGGGTTGATTTTGGCGCAGACGACCGAGGGAAAAAGTTCCGCGACGACTTGTTTTCTGTAGCTTGCAGCGCATGGCGGGATTCGGGGAGGTCTAGAACACATGTGGTGAGAAATAAAAGGTAAGTTATGGTAGCAATATAGCACACACGGCACGGGCCTCGAGCGGAGGCACCGTATAAAATAGTTCCGGACCAGAACTCTGCTCCAGTCAGGTGGTCCACCAGGTGTGGTATTCCAAATAGAGTCTTTTCTTGGAAAATAAAATCGAAGGAGAAAGACGTGGCGTTGGCATCTTGGCAGAGTAACCTAAAAATCGATATCGGGCACGAACGAAAAACACGAACACAAGAAACGAAATCCAATATTTCAACCTTTGTTGCCACCGAAAACAAACTAATTACCTTAACTCATATTAAAAGTCATCCGCGTCATGCTCCTCCCGTGGGGAAGCCTTTTGTTGTGGCCGAAGTTATCACTTTATGCTCGTTACAAGCAATCATCTTCGGTGCTTCCAGTTGTTTCGTGCCGGCACACAACAATGCCGCCGCGATAATCTTATCTAAGTCACCTTTCGCAGCCTAGAGGCCGGAGCACGGCAAGCGTGAGCCAAAGATCGAATAAATAATTGCATTTCATCATCAACATCATCATCAGCCGGGCACGTAGTAATCGGATTTAACCAGCGTCATCATTAAGCTCTCTCTCTCTCTCCCTCACCCTCCTAACAGCTCCACAGCTGTGATGAAACCGCGATTTTCACCAATGTAAAACGGAGCATGAATAACCATCAAAAACCCCAGCCGAGCACGAGAAGATGGCACCCCCTTTCAAAGCTCTTTCATTTTTCCCGACCCGATGTTAAGCGATTCGGTTAATTTTTCACAGCCTCCCATCACATCACGCTCTCGCGATCGGTCTCGATCTCGCAGCCAAGACAAATTTGACGGCACGAAACGAATGCAACATCGCGTCGCATTGCATAACGACACCCCGCAGTGTTCAAATAAAGCTGATCGCAATGAAATGGCGCTCGGCGAGGCCAGGCGTAGGAGAAGAAAGGCATAATTTTTCCTCTACTGTTTGTGGATGTTTTTCCTCCCGCTGCGGTTAAGTAATCTAACCCCCAAAACCGAGACACGGCCTGTGTGCAATGCACAGTCGGCAGTGAGATAAACACTAACGGTCGAGAAATGTGCAGCTCATCCTCGCGCCGCTCGGTTGCTTGGAGAGCTCGCTCGTGGAGCTCTCGATTCAATTAAACCATAACAATTACGCCAATCCGCGCCTATCGTGCTGTGTTGAGGCTCGGTTTCCGAGGGTGGAGTGGAGATTATGTCCACCGCTCCACCGGCGAATGCAGGAAGTCATTGTGCCGTTGGCTCGGCTGAAGACTCTTCACCGGAGTGGCACGCTCCATAATCGGTGCGATCATCAGCGAAGTCAGCGCTCCTGTGAAGGCGAGAGTGTGGATTGGAATAATTTTGGACACTACCATTAACGTCCGTAATTAATATTCAAAGCAGTCCAGCGCTGCCATTGTTGGACTGTAATTATCCACAACGTCCCAGTGTATGATCTGATTTTTTCCCTGATCTGAGACACTGTTGATTGATGGTCTGTAAAGCAGCTCTAAACGGATTAAGCGAGAGGTCGGTCTTCTTCGGTAACAGCAGCCAGTGACGTAAGATTAGCTCTCCTCGTTCGCCGCTCAAGGGTCCTCTACCGGCGCTAAGTGCGCTGCACTACTTGCCAGTGCGATAAATAAAAGAAAAACGAACTGATCTCGACCGTCCGTGTCCGTGACCATTTATCTGAGCCTCCATCCTCCAAGCAAATCGAACGACGCTCGGTGAACAAACAAATACCACACAAATCATACAATAACGATAATAATACACTACTCCAGGAGACCGGCCGGCGAAGAAGCGCCTGTCGACAACCGTAAATTATGCTGCTTCTTCTTCTTCTGGGAGCCCCAGTGGGCCTCCCAGATATCTCTGCTCTCCCGCGCGTCTGCCAGGATGTTGCAATAAATATGGCCATTTTTTGCCCTACCGCGAGTGTTGGAACAGGAAATAAAAACCACATCAGGAAAGAGGCAATTTCGAAACCCACCGCAACGCGCTGGCAGAGGGCTGCCCAGCAGTTCTACATGGACGAAGCAAAAAGAAAAAAAAGAAAAAAACATCGCAGACACCGAAAATATTTCACCTCATTTGCATGTCATAAATATTTAGTCAAACACACACACCCAGGTCCAACGAACGGCCTTTTCATTCTCGAGCGAACTTTGCGAACTTTGCGCCGGGCACGTTTTCCATGGCTGCAGCTCCAGCGAAGAAAAAAAAAACTTCGATTCTGGAGCATTCCCGGAGTTCGAGAGAAATCTTTTGCCAAAAAAGATTTGCAAAATTATCACCAAACGCTGAACGGTTTGGGAAAAATTTACGGCACCTTCTTTGAAATTGGATTTCTTCTTTCGTCTCCCGTCGCACTCACACACTCGCGCGCGAGTATAAGCGAGGCTGATGATGTGGAGGATCCTTCCTGCCCTCTCCTCAGTGGCCTCTGTGGAGCCAATGGAGCGGAAGAGGCAATAAAATTCACTCCATTTCACTCCGTGCGGAAACCTATTTGATCCCGTGCGTATGACATAACACACGTGAGGTTCCCGCTCGTACGTCGATAAATATGGCGTAAATGACTAAGTGGATATCTCCCCCGCTCGCAGCGGAGCGTGCAGAGGACCTGTTTTCCCAGCAATTAAGTCCCGTGTACTGCGCCACGACAGATTGGCCGTACAAACAAGGCGACCCCGGTACGGGTGTGGGCTACCGCTCAGCAGACGGAGCCCGATCGGAAACCAGCTAAATAAACAAGCGTGCCGGCGGCGTCGTGTGAGTCGTTGCCAGCGCCGTTTCCCAAGAACCTTTTATGCCATCTTCGACCGCACGATGTGGTGCAGCAACATTGTTGCAGAGGCCGAGCCTCGCTCGCAAAACAGGTCCACCGCCGTAAAAAGACCCCCGCCTGGAAAAGCTCGAACAGACACGAAAACTTTACTTTCAATCACCCACCCAGCTCACGCAGCGCTCCTGGCCACCCGGAAGGAGCACTCATTTCCTCATTTCCTCGAACAAATCGGAATACTTTTCCGACCCGTTCCCGATATGCGCGCGGCCGTGGGGCGAGGATAGGCAGGCATGGTAAGTATCAACACGCTGCCTAGGCGCCAGGTCGGGGTTTGCGTTTTTACTGCTTAATCAATAACGTCGCCGCGCGGGTGGAACGTCTTTCCGTGCGGCGCGCCTTTCGAGTACCGGAGTTTCGCACCAATGGCAACTATCTCTCTTCCCGAAACCCCGGAATGCAACCTGATCGTTTATCGCAAATCAATCTTTACATTTTATTGTGTATATTAATTTATGTAACACGCTGAGGCAACTCAACATCTTCTCACGGATTCCAGAAACAATGGATTAGCCTGACTCACGTGAAATCGAACGGGAAAGGCAGTGGAAAATGCGCATTAAGCCAGCGCCGTGGGGCACTGGAAGCCCCACGAAGACAATCTGCGTTCTCTCACCGCTCGCGTTCGCCTTGTCGACGGATCGATGAATTATGACCGATATTCTGTAACGCTTTCTGCTCGCCTCGCGTCACATGCTTCTCCCTGCAACGTTTGTTCGCGCTCCTCCGTTCCGGTTGAGACATTTACAGGGGTTTTCAAGATATGGCTCACTAGAGATTTTCTTTTATACAAAGAGTCGACAAGAAAATCACTAACATAGACGCGTTATTATAGTGACCATACCTATGGATATAACTAATTCAATACAATACGGGACACGCTACATATCGCACCTGTTGCCAGCGCCGTTTCCCAAGAACCTTTTATGCCATCTTCGACCGCACGATGTGGTGCAGCAACATTGTTGCAGAGGCCGAGCCTCGCTCGCAAAACAGGTCCACCGCCGTAAAAAGACCCCCGCCTGGAAAAGCTCGAACAGACACGAAAACTTTACTTTCAATCACCCACCCAGCTCACGCAGCGCTCCTGGCCACCCGGAAGGAGCACTCATTTCCTCATTTCCTCGAACAAATCGGAATACTTTTCCGACCCGTTCCCGATATGCGCGCGGCCGTGGGGCGAGGATAGGCAGGCATGGTAAGTATCAACACGCTGCCTAGGCGCCAGGTCGGGGTTTGCGTTTTTACTGCTTAATCAATAACGTCGCCGCGCGGGTGGAACGTCTTTCCGTGCGGCGCGCCTTTCGAGTACCGGAGTTTCGCACCAATGGCAACTATCTCTCTTCCCGAAACCCCGGAATGCAACCTGATCGTTTATCGCAAATCAATCTTTACATTTTATCGTGTATATTAATTTATGTAACACGCTGAGGCAACTCAACATCTTCTCACGGATTCCAGAAACAATGGATTAGCCTGACTCACGTGAAATCGAACGGGAAAGGCAGTGGAAAATGCGCATTAAGCCAGCGCCGTGGGGCACTGGAAGCCCCACGAAGACAATCTGCGTTCTCTCACCGCTCGCGTTCGCCTTGTCGACGGATCGATGAATTATGACCGATATTCTGTAACGCTTTCTGCTCGCCTCGCGTCACATGCTTCTCCCTGCAACGTTTGTTCGCGCTCCTCCGTTCCGGTTGAGACATTTACAGGGGTTTTCAAGATATGGCTCACTAGAGATTTTCTTTTATACAAAGAGTCGACAAGAAAATCACTAACATAGACGCGTTATTATAGTGACCATACCTATGGATATAACTAATTCAATACAATACGGGACACGCTACATATCGCACCTGACGAACCCTGCACCCAGCGCACAAACCACGCCACGTGCTTCGGGCACTCAAAGTACGGCACGACAGCTGATGGCCGATCGGTTTCAGCTGATAACATCAAGTACTTTCTCGTCACAGTGTTTACTTTCCCTTTCACGTTTTGAAAGTAAGTGAGGAACATTATAAAATAATAAAAAATGCAATAAAGCATACCACATTAATGGGTTTACAATGCCTAACTAGCTCTCATTACGCTCCTTTGTGCTGGGGTGAAACAACTGTCACCCTCGGGGCAAAAGAATCCGGTTCGGAATTCCGTGCACTTCCGTCACCGGACACCGAGAAGAGCACAGAAGATCATCAACATGCCACATCTTCGTGGAACCGGTTGTAATGCTCCCCCCAGCAGGGGGGATGTTTTGGTACTGGGAGTGAAACTCCAGCAACGCTGATCACGACCGGCACACGATAAATCATTATTCCACGTCAGCTTGACGTTGACCATCAGAACAGTGCGCGCAATAAGTGCATCTTCCGGTGCATCACTCTCGCTCCGCGCACACACAGGAACGCTGCTGCTTCCGTCCAACAGGCAAATTGAATGATTGACGATGATTTATGAAGTGCGTGTCACTTATGGACGGCGGTCGTATAATGAGCCAGCGGACTCCGCAAATGTCGCAACTTGTTCACACTCCACACTCCACACGCTGGAGCGCTGAAAGAAGTCATAAAATATTAATATAAAGCCATCGAAGCGAGACTTTCGGGAGAACTCACTTCGGTGTTCACATCAATTCTCGAACGTGTCGTCGCCGAATCGCGAAGAAATGGGCCACCAACGGACCAACGCTGCCATCGATGGATGCCGCGGTGCCGCTTTGTGAAACCAGTTTACAGCCGAAATTAGCATAATCTGGTCCGTTAGATGCCACATGCTGGTTCTTTTTTTGCACGTTGGAATAGGCTCTGGGTCCTCCCGGCTGGGCGCTTCTTGGGTTAATGTACACTATCACTTTCCGCCATAGTCATCCCTCCTGGAACGCCGTGTACAAAGCAAAAAAGAAACACCTCCTCACCCACACTAAGCCAGGCTAACGGGAATCGAACTCTGTGGCCTTCTTTTTTTTCGTACGGTGCTGACCGAAACGGCCTCGTTCGGAGCCTTTTAGATCCTGATTTTATTTCAGTGTTGCCAGGGCGCAACGTCCGGCGGCCCCTTTAAGCGTGCTCTGTCAGCTTCGTGTTTGATGTTGGGAGTACTCCACACGACAGTGAACGACAAACTGCGCTGCCACACCGAAAAGTGAACGCTCCGGCACATCCCTTGCGGGGGGTTTATGCCACAGTGGACAGTGTGTATGTCCCCTTCGCAACGGGGAGGGGCAGCACACTATCTGGGCCGGAAGCTTTTGCGAACGGGCACTTTGCCCGGCACATGTCCCTGTTTGTGTTGATCGAAAACATGGGATCGATTGAAAGGATGTTGAAGCGCTGTCCACCACCCCACCGGATCCGGTCCTTGTAACAGGATGCCAAAATGCTGAATAGACAAACTATTTCGAGCGGAACGGGGAAAGCAATCTAACTAACACCTTCATGCGAAAGCTTCACGCGCATCCCCCTTTTGCATCCTTCACAGGCAATCCGTTTAACGATGCGATTGAGGGCAGAGAAAATACAAACACCATACGCTCCGAACTCGAACACATTCGAGTGGTTTCGGACGCGCATTTTGTTTCCGTAAAAGCACTGGTAATGGATAAGCCACACCCCAAACCGAGGGCCAAACGTGTGCCATGGCAACAGGGCTGGGAATAGGGCAGCCAGGCCAGGACGAAGCCGCCAGCAAAGGCGGATAACAGCAAACTCGGGCGGGGTTTCCTTTGCCGTGTGCCGAAAATAGCTCCCTTGTTGAGTGGTGTCTCCCGTGTCCCGTCCCTGGAGGTGTTACAATCGCTCCTGTTGTTTGTCACAATTCCAACCAACCCAGCCGAATTTGTCCGGCTGCGGGAAACAATTTAACGCAAGGAAACGGAACCAGCACGGAAACGAGCAACGGCATAAAAAAAAATCGAGCACACCACGAATCCTGCTGTCCCCTATAAGGGATAATAGTTTGTCTATTTTCTGTGCGGCGCACGCTCACAGGCGGAAGGTGTTCGTACCGTTCGTGCCTGTCTACTGAACCAGGCGGCTGCTATAGACACAAGTGCTATGTAATGATGTTGATTATTCATGGAGATGTAGGCGCGTGGTCCGACACGGGGCAGGTGTGTTTCACGGGAGGCCGGCGGTTCTGGGTTTTGTAAATATTGCTCATATACAATGTCATTTTTGTTTCTTTGATCGATGACGGTAGCAAACGCGCCCGTGCATGACGGACAGCAACGAAGAACCTGTCCCTTACTTCCCGCACCCGAAAGAAACATCGACGCGTAGGGCGATTTATGGGCGACTTGTTTTATACCCGGGGGGAGCGATCGAAATACTTGTGAGATAAATTTAGCTCACAAATCACACACTCGTGAGTGTGTCTGGGATCAATTTATTATGAACGCTGTAGCTGTAGGTATAAATGTATTCAGGTGCAGGTGCCAAGAGTAGACAAAAGTTTCATTAACATAATTATCTAAATATAGTACTAAGAGACGAACTCCTTTTTAGAACATTGGATACAGTCCGGTTTATGGTTTAGTACATTCTTCTTTAAAAGATTCGAAGAAACATAGTCTGTCTGTCTGTAATCTATTAAGTGACCGTGTTCCGAATAGTCCTTATAAAGCCCG
Source organism: Anopheles cracens (assembly GCA_002091845.1). Classification (NCBI taxonomy): domain Eukaryota; kingdom Metazoa; phylum Arthropoda; class Insecta; order Diptera; family Culicidae; genus Anopheles; species Anopheles cracens. The sequence goes on from KZ073114.1 coordinate 29,288, forward strand.
TTGAAGTAAACAAAAAAACACTCAACTTATTAAAACTCCTCAATCTAAATCACAGAACGCGTGCGTCATTCAGCCAAGAAACGGAGAAAGTTCTCCACCACCAGCGCGGCAGGAAAACAAATTCCATAATGAGTGACCTTTTCCCGGTGGGCGAACACCCGAGCTCGTGGCGTGGGCAAGTTTTCGATTCCGGTTTTGTGCGGCGATGATAATCTCATTAAACAAATTGCGCACTTTTCTGCACCGGAATGGCGGGAAAAACGCTCTCAAGCGCGCTCGGCGAGATCCTTTGTCGCACGGCAGGAGAAAAAAAGGTCCCGGGACACACTACACTACACCGGGCCACAACTTTCACCACTCGCGACGGTGTAAGAGACCGTGTCGTTTTGGGTCCATTATAAAACTTTCTGTGGTTTTCCACCAAATCCTCCGGGAGGTGGAAATGACATTTCCGCCGCCTGCTCGAACCGACCCCGATGGCACGGGACCACGCGCGTCAGGTGCCCACAAAGGGGAGATTGTATCGATTTTCTGCAACACAAAAGCCCCCACTCCAACGGGTGCTCCGAATGGCGGCACCGACTTGTACTTTTCCACACCACAGATGACATTAAACGCGACGAAGCATGCAAAGCACTATTATGATGCACTGCATCGGTCGCGCGCGCGTATGTGATGCAATAGGCCGCGCGTGTCACATTGCAGGAGCAATTGTAGACATTTTAGCGAGGCGTTCGTCGCCAGCAAAGCACGTCGTACATCAACTGCTTTAAAAAGGGATGTTCCTTCGTAAGCCACCATGACCCAAAACGGAAGTCCAACGCCTTCCGTGGTCAGTCGAGTTCACTTCGCATCACCCCTCACGCTTATCGTCGCACGCCGTCGATGATGGGACGCCTCGTCAAGAGACCACAAAACCATGTGATGCAACAGCAACGACGCGGAGCGGCCGTTCCGTACATGTACTTCGGGTAGGTAAGACATACGCGGTCTGCAAAGGAAAAGATCACACAGAGCATTATCGCACGCTTGACAACGTCAACACAGCCGCAAGGGTTATGGTTCGGTCCGGGTTTGCCGGGGGGTGGGCTGGCAAAAACCACAACCTTTTCCCGTCGGCGTCCTCCATTCGATGATGCGAAGGCCCCGCCATAGTCTTCTACTGTTGGCGTGTGTGTCGTAACATCATCATTAAACCATCCTCATCATCATCATGATCGCATCTTCGTCACATGGTCAGTGATTTGCCAGTGAGCAGAATCTCGGTCAGATCTGAAGCTGGTGATGGTTTGGTGTAATAATCCTGGTTCCATGCACACGCTCCATTAATCAGCTATTCACCCGTGACGCTGTGTACAGAACCAAACCGACATAAAACTGATGACTTCCTACCGAATCCATCACACACGTACGCCCGGCGCAGGTTCTCCGGGCGCCACTAACTTCATCTCCAATTACTCCCGAGAGTGACAATAAGTCACTTCATGATAGTCACACCGCGCGTCAAGAAACGTGGCTACACGCTTGTCGTGGCTGCGGGTGGAGTCCTGCAAAGGAAAAGATCACACAGAGCATTATCGCACGCTTGACAACGTCAACACAGCCGCAAGGGTTATGGTTCGGTTCGGGTTTGCCGGGGGGTGGGCTGGCAAAAACCACAACCTTTTCCCGTCGGCGTCCTCCATTCGATGATACGAAGGCCCCGCCATAGTCTTCTACTGTTGGCATGTGTGTCGTAACATCATCATTAAACCATCCTCATCATCATCATGATCGCATCTTCGTCACATGGTCAGTGATTTGCCAGTGAGCAGAATCTCGGTCAGATCTGAAGCTGGTGATGGTTTGGTGTAATAATCCTGGTTCCATGCACACGCTCCATTAATCAGCTATTCACCCGTGACGCTGTGTACAGAACCAAACCGACATAAAACTGATGACTTCCTACCGAATCCATCACACACGTACGCCCGGCGCAGGTTCTCCGGGCGCCACTAACTTCATCTCCAATTACTCCCGAGAGTGACAATAAGTCACTTCATGATAGTCACACCGCGCGTCAAGAAACGTGGCTACACGCTTGTCGTGGCTGCGGGTGGAGTCTTTTGCGCGGCGTAGGCGTATCAATTACCCCGGTCGCCTCTCAATCACTTCTCGCACGACGGAAGCTGTCCGTGACATCGTCATCTTTTGGCGAACGAAATTAGTGAAGAGGGTTGTTCAGCCGCTTGGGTGCTGCCTCGGAATGCCCGGTCTTTCGAGTGCGTTTAATGTGCTCACGCCAACGGGAGGACTTGCGCGCGCGCCAAACTTTCACCACTCCCGATGATAGATGGCGTTGCGGGCGTTTGCACTGTAGCATCCGATCCGGTCAGCACAATCTTATCGAACTCTTGATAAACTTCCAAGAAACGCCGGCCAGCCGGAGTGGCTCATCATTCGTCGTCGGGAATAATAAAATTATGTTAGAATTCGGAGAAAAATCATTACCGACCGAATCGCGTTAACGAACTTCCCAACAAAAGCACGCTCCTGATGCTGATAGCTACTCGAAAGAATAGAAAAAAACTCCAGTAACTTTTCGCTACCAGCGTTTTCCCGTTCGTGGCAAAGTTCTAACCAACGCAAAATGAGGTCACCCGGGCTAATAGAAACGTTTGCAGTAATTACTCCAACCATCGACGTCCGGCGCACACCGGAGCAACAAATTAAATTTCCATTTCTCTTCGCCGACGCCTCGGAGCAACTAGAATCCAGGGGGTGGCCACAACAAACGACAGAGCCGATCGATCAAGGCAGTATGTGTACTGGGGGGAAAGAAAAACGTCCCAGCTGTTGGTCCTGGCGCGTCAGAAATTTTAATCAGCTTTCCACGGCGCACTTCCCGGCCGTTTTGCGTGCTGTTCGCGGCCCGGCACTGCTGTACACACGCCATCTAATCATCATCACCTGGTGTGCTAGCGGTGGACGTCGTCCCCGCCGTATGCTTAACGATCGCAATGGGTGACCCTGTCGTCGGTAATTAAGGTCCCGGGGTCGTGTGTTCCGTCCAAAAGGATGCTTTTTTCCAAACCCCTTTTTGCCTATTGTTTGGTCACTCTGGGTACTCCTGGGACGTGGTGTTTGTGTGCGCCATATCCTTTCCTTATCAGTGCGATCCATCTCGCCCGGCCGAACAACAAACGCATAATTACGACGGCCAATGTTCCAACCGTTTCTCAGACGTACACGAAATGTTTGGCGGCCCTTCGGACGGACCGTCGTCCAAAAATAAGGCTGTTTCGTTTAGCCGCTCATTGGATTTACATCGCCGTGTTGAAATTCTCACATGCCGCCAGGCGGACATGGCCGTTCTCACCTGTGGGCGAAAAAGAAACAAGAAGACAAAACCCCATTAGTTTCGACTCGCACGCCATCATCGATAGGAAACATGTTAGTTTGTTAATGTGTACACACGGAGCGTCGTCGCGCGGGCGAACGACGAAACCTGTCGTTGGGCAAACAATTAAAGTACAGCTATTCAAACAACGCAACGGAGCGCACTCGCAACCTTGTCCCCCCATCGGTAACGACGATCGCGGTTCTTGCGCGGTAGGGTCGATGATCAATGCTCGACGAGTCTATTTTTCGAGTGCGGCGAGTGCGACGAACGCACAAACACGACGACAACATGTCGATAATCGATTTGATCTATAAAGTTAACAAGAACGTACACACACACACACACAC
>KZ073114.1:47534-58669 GCA_002091845.1 Anopheles cracens
AAAACTTTCGATGGATGTTATCACACCAAAAACTTTGGCTGCGAACAGGCGCACTTTAAAGCAAACGTTGCGTGTCTTTAAAAGGTCGAATGACCTCGCCGGTGCCCGTGACAAACCGTACAACCCGAAAAAAAGCTCAGTAATTAGAGTCCGTAATTGGGGGCCGAAAAATGTAACGACCGGCGAGATGCGGGCCCGGCGACCCGGCCTCGCTCGGCGGCAGTGAAGCGTGTGCGTTACTGGGGCTCTCGAAATGCACATCATGCGCAACAGGACGGTCGCCGGGATATACACACTGGGGACATACCGGGGACATACCCGGAGCAATGCGGCATGCTTATCAGCGCGTTCCTCTTCGGTCGGCTTCGCCGTCGTCGCTCGTGCGGCCATTATGGTTAAGATATTCATTTTTTAATGATATACCCAAACGCGAACGCGCTCTCGAACGCCACTAGACAGCGAGAGAGAGAGAGAGAGAGAGAGCTCGGGCATCTCGACACTCGACACTCGGAAATTGCCGAATCGGCTGTACCGAGAACGCATTAGATTAGGCCCGTGCGGACTAAATGATTAGATTTCACAGCGAATAGAAATTTGCCGGCCCCGGTTGCTTTAGCCGGCCACTTCCCGAGACGGATATTGCTCATTAGTTGCTGAGCCATTAGTGTCCACTCGAAGTGCCGTGCACTTCAGCTGGTGGGCCAATTATGCTTGATTTGGATAGAACTGGAGAATTGTGATCTTGTCGCTCTGATGTGGAGATTAAAGATCTGGATGGAGAATATTGTATTTAAGGAATAAACCAAAGTGGTACAAAATTGGGTTGAATGGAATGCAATGCAATTTATTGACAGAAGTGTGACACATTCTTGCAAGAGCTTCATTGGGTAAAGTGTGCGAAATTGGGCGGCTAGCTTGGCTGCCTTTTAGTTTTTGGAAGTGTGTGCGATTTTGTTGTTGGTGTTGTTGCTATCTTGTGGGAAAGTTTAGGGCAGAGCAACAACAACAAAAAATCCGCACAGCTCACCCGCGGTTCCGTTAAATTTAAAGCAACGTTCAATTTTTACCAACCCATCGGAAGATGGAAGACGGAAGGAAGAAAGCACGAGCGTGCACTTACACACACACACACACACTCAAAGCAAAGTGCAAAGTAAAAAACGATCGAATCTAGAAACGATACAACACAAACTACCGCTTTTCCACAGGCGCGCGGGTGCGCGCTGATCGCTGATTTTTCCGTTTTCTTCCCATGGCCTGATTTCGATTTTTTGTTTGCCTCTCGCGCTCTAAAACATTTTCAACACGTGGTGGGCGCAAACCGCAACAGAAGAGTGGTACGCAACCACGCCGATCGAGAGGGAGAGCTCGGGCATCTCGACACTCGACACTCGGAAATTGCCGAATCGGCTGTACCGAGAACGCATTAGATTAGGCCCGTGCGGACTAAATGATTAGATTTCACAGCGAATAGAAATTTGCCGGCCCCGGTTGCTTTAGCCGGCCACTTCCCGAGACGGATATTGCTCATTAGTTGCTGAGCCATTAGTGTCCACTCGAAGTGCCGTGCACTTCAGCTGGTGGGCCAATTATGCTTGATTTGGATAGAACTGGAGAATTGTGATCTTGTCGCTCTGATGTGGAGATTAAAGATCTGGATGGAGAATATTGTATTTAAGGAATAAACCAAAGTGGTACAAAATTGGGTTGAATGGAATGCAATGCAATTTATTGACAGAAGTGTGACACATTCTTGCAAGAGCTTCATTGGGTTTTTTATAGCAATACCATCAAGATATGTTTTCTATATGATCCCAATAAGTAAATCAATAGTCAACTCTTAATACCTGAAGTAGTCATCTCCAAATAAGAAACTAAGTCCAGCATTGGTAGTGTTATTACATTCATAACACCTAGTTGAAGGGCGTCAAAAAGCACTCACGTGCAATTATGCTACAGCAACACCATACCTAGCGCGACGATTTCACATCTTGCCACACGCTGCCAAAGACCGTAATTGCTGACAGAGCTGACGCGATCGGCCTTCGCACGGGTTGTTTAGAGGTCACCACATAAATCCCATCTTCGCCGCTCGATCGTACTAGGAGAAGGTCATATGGTTTAGGCTCACACACACGCACACGCGAACGCACCTTGAACCAACTTTTCCCCAGTACCATTCCATTACTGCCGTTCGATCGTACGCACACAACGCATGCAAATGCCAAACACGGAAACGTCCGTACTTTCGAAACCCAAATGTCCGTCCCGGGTTGCTTCGAGCCCGGCAACCGAACCGCACACAAAGTGCTCCACTTACGCGCCTAAATCCGCTTTCGGAAGAAACCCGCCAACATCAGCATTTCGATGCCCTTTCGAATGGCCGGCACACACACACACTCAAAGCAAAGTGCAAAGTAAAAAACGATCGAATCTAGAAACGATACAACACAAACTACCGCTTTTCCACAGGCGCGCGGGTGCGCGCTGATCGCTGATTTTTCCGTTTTCTTCCCATGGCCTGATTTCGATTTTTTGTTTGCCTCTCGCGCTCTAAAACATTTTCAACACGTGGTGGGCGCAAACCGCAACAGAAGAGTGGTACGCAACCACGCCGATCGAGAGGGTTTTTTTTTGGTTGCTTCTGCTGCTTCGGCTTGCTCTCTGTACAAAATTTATTACATTTTATCTCGTCGAAGCGAACGATTTTTTTACTTTGTTTACTTCACCCTGAGTAACAGTTGAACAGAGTGTTGCGATATCGCGATATCTAGATCTCTCGTGCGGAGCAAGCGCGATCGACACTTAGGACACACAGACCGCACAACATAAGCACGCGGGTCAATTGTTTCGTGGTGTGTTTGGCTGTGCTTGCGTCTGTGTGAGGCCCAATTATGTTGTGGGCCACATCATTTGAACAATTAATATCCCCTCCCGCAGCGTGCGGATTCGACAATCGATCCGGGGGGAAAAACGAAATCCGAACCCCGAATTGAGGCCATCTCCAAACGAATTCCACTTTCCTTTAACACGATTTCAACACGCTTTCGGTCGGGGTAGAGGCGATTGCGTAAAGCCCGGCCCGGCACACGCCTCCTCATGAGCGACCAGATTCCATTCTGACACGCCCGAGAGCGGCGAGCTGACCAGCATCACCAGCGAGTCAGCGGAAGCACACAATTGATAAGAAATTACTTCCCAACCAACCCCTCCATATATCTCTAACATCCGCCGGTTCGACCCGTCGACGGAGGCAAAAGTTTTCTGTCGAACGGTCCAGCGTCCGAAGAAACGACGAGAGAAAATGAAAACTACTCGGAAACTAGCGTCCACAGCGGAGCACGAGTCTACGGAGTCTGGTATGGGGCGAGGGGCGTGTGTGTGTGTGTGTGTCTCGGTTATGGCTACAACAAACCAGCAAACAAAACTTTTCGTGGGATGTTTGGAACGTGAGCCTAGCCTAGCTCCGAGAGAGTGATGATGACGAGCGAGACGTGGGCCGCGCCGCACTGGCAAACTTGGAACTGGAACCGGACGACCTTGCTCGATTTCTTGCTTTTCCCTTTTCCGTGCGGCTCAGAAACATAGGCGCACACGATCGCACGACAGCGGCCGGACAGCGGCAAGCAGATCTCCGAGAATCTTATTCATCAAGAAATGTTAATCCACCTATCAATGATTCGTTCCACAAACTTCTGGAGCGCTGTTTGACTTTGCGTTCGTTTATTAATTCAAACGGCAATCGCTGCCACTCGCGTCATTCCTGTTCGAGAAGGCTCATTAGAATCTCGAATAAACATAGCTGGGATAAACCCATTGAGTCACACGCGCACACGTGATCGGGAGATGATGTTCGAGAGTTTATTTTCATACCGCAGGGAATTACCCTGCCCAAAAGAGCCCAAGTTATCGCACTCCACCGTTGAAGTTACACTTCGGGCCGGGTGCGTAATCGACTGGTTTACTTTCTACCGGTTCGTTTGCCCGATGTCGAACAGCAAAGACCTAGAGACTGGAGGGGGCCAAACAACAACGGCACGCGTGCACACTACACGCATGGACCCTGTTTGTACGCAGCCACAAGATTACATGATCTGGTACTGGTAGTAGACACTGATGTTGGAGCACTGCCCGCCACCTCTACAGGCAGCGAGTAGTGGTCCGTATCTCTTGAGCTACTGGTCTAACGAGCGAGGGTCTTAGACGTCACGCTAGCCAATTGAACAGGGTGTCCAGAAGCGCACACATGCGTACATTGTAAAAGGGCAATTGAGCCAATGCAATGGACTTCGTTGCGTCTAGACGGTGGCGTATGTTGCTAGACCTTGCGGGCTGGAAGTTGAAACTAGACCACTGCTGTTTGCCTTTTGGAGAAAAAAAACCTTTAAATTGGCAGTGATCCAGTGATCCAATCCTTCGCGACATGATCAAAAAAGGAATAACTTCCGAAGGTCCACGCGCACCAAAAAACCGAAACGCACAGTTTGGGCCAAGATATTTGTGATTACACACAAAAACGCCTGACATAGCACAAAGTTGTGCAAATCATGCAAAGCCCCATTGGACATTGTAGTCGGCGGGGTCCCAAACAACATGCCCAACGCATTCAAAATGAGATGAGCGGCTTTTCGCTTCACGATTCACCCAATCCGATTCGGGCCTGAATGTTTTGAGGCCAGCCATTATGCAACAGCGCTGACACATTCGACAGCTGGTTTCCGGGTGGAACCAGTGGCAGAAAGAAAAAAAAACACAGATTCACGTTAATTTGCACAACAAATAGTGGAACAGATAGCACGCGGAAACTACTTTACTTTGTTTTACTGCCTCTTTGTGGTTTGGCAGTTACAAAAAAAAACAAACGCGGAAGATTCCCTAGGTGAAGTCCGATAGAGTAGCCGGAGATAACCCCTTACGGGTGTAAAGTGATGTTCGTCCATTAAGCTAATCGCATGGCGCGCATCGAGCAGGTGGGAAACTGTTAATCTCGAAACATAATTCCTATCTTTAAGCGTTCGGGTTGAGCGTATATTTATTTACGCGTTTTCCCACCGTCCCATCCACCAACGCCCACGACGAGACCTTGAAGGTACTGGAAGTCCAGAGCTTTCGACGCAGACACACAAGCGCACAGCACACACACACTTTAGGCACCGTTAATTTAATATCCTCTCCTAGAAGAACAGTTGCCCGGTTCACGATTATGATAGTCACGATTCTATTCTACCGCACGATCAAAATCGAAAGGTTTTTTTTCGAAGTTTTGTGTCCGGAGTTTTGGAATGTTTGGACTACCCACCAAAGATACCCACCCCGGGAGAAAGTGTAATTGCATCCGGCTTTTTAAAATTGGGCGAAACCTGTTTATCAGCCAAATCTCCGCCCGATACGGTTGGTCAATCAGTTGCGACTGACACCTGCCTCTGGCCAACGTTCGGCTGGAATTGTTTGACTACACCGGGAGCGATGTCACAGAGTACGTGCTCGGGACGCTTTCACTCACACGAAATCACCACACGTTTCACGGCGGTTCACGGGAAGTAACTAACCCATGACCTCCGGCGTGATGGAGCGGACGTGATCTTGGGCTCCAGAGTGTGTATATAAACGATAGCTTCGAGATTCAATTTAGGACTTTAACAATGTACACCAAACGTATTAGTCTGATTGGGTTGTTGAGTTTGCTGGGTGTGCAGGCAAGTTTGGCATCCAATTGTACCATTGCAAGCTTTGACGAAGCGCTCCGGGAATGTGTAACTCAGCTTGGAATCTCACCCGAACGGATCGAGAAGGAGTACAACGTGCTGCTATATCCTGCGGATCGCGATAGTATGTGCCTGGTGCGGTGTATCGGCGTTCTGCTCAGGTTCTGGAACGATACGACCGGGCTGCGTGAAGCTACCATCCGGCAGTACTATCAACCGGCACCGGAAGATCACGCCTATCTGAATCGTACCAGGACTTGCCTCTCGGCACTGGAACCGACCGTTACGGATGTGTGCGAGAGAGCGCACCGATCGTTCCTCTGCTACCACCAGCAGTACGGTTACCTGAACAAGCAAGATCGGTACATCCCGAAGACAGCGCTCGAGATGCGTCAAATCCAGCAGGATTGTCTGGACGTGTTCGGACTGCCGGAGAAGCGGTTGGAGCAGTACCAGGAGGGCCACTTCCCGGATGATCCAGAAACGCAGTGCTTTGTGCGGTGCGTTGGACTCCGAACCGGACTCTACACTGACCAACACGGACCAAACGTCGATCGACTCTACATCCAGTGTGAGTCGTGTGCGGACGAGCGAATCTTCCGCGAGCGTGCCACCGAATGTATCGCGGCCCAGCGGCACCACAAGCTGAGCAAATGTACGGCGGCCTACCGGACGCTCTATCAATGTTTCCGCGACGATCAGCTCGAATTGTACGCGCGCATTACGACCACGGCCGTTCCAAGTTCGACGAGTACCAAAACTACTGCCCCGACCACTAAGCCGCCCACGAACGAGCTGCCAGCACTGGCCGTGAGGGAAACGTACAGGAAGCATCTCGGGGTGCCGTGCAAGCTGGAGATCATACTGGAGAGTCTCTACCACGACTTCAACTACTGAGCACCGTGGGGACGTAAATTTGAAGAAATACATTTTGTAACCTGAAACTTTGGGTCGCGTGTTTTTCTCATCGTGGCAACAGAATGGAAAGTGCAACCACCAACTGATGGATCAACAACTCATTACACCGGCCGCACCTTTCCCACCCGCCAGTGGCGGTTGCACGACGTAATTAAAGAGCGGCTGGCTGGCTGAAATTTGGAAACAGCCGCCGCAAACGGGGCCAACCACTGAAGATCGATCACGTGTTAAGGCTGTTGTCTATGAAATGAAATCTTCACTTGGGTATTGGACACCAAACGGTTACTGCTTAAGGTAAAGTCTAGAGATTACGCACTCTCTGTTACGTTTTGAATTTGCTCATACATAGATAAGAGGTATTACGACAAGACAAACCATAAAAAAAATCTCGGTAGCCTAAGATAAGCACAGGGATTGCCCTTTATGATGGTGATAAGAAGTGTTAGGTTTATCAGCACGCATTATTATGCAAGAATTACTTCCGTGAAGCTTACCACGTGGAAGAGATAAGAAATAAATTGAAAAAAGTACAAAGTTTCACTTTTCTTTTCTTCGCAAAGTGGTATGTGCTTGATAACGCAGCTTGATAACCGGTGACCTTATTTTTAGCTAGCTTGTTTGCAAGATTTGTTGTGTCACTTCGGAACCCATTTTGTGGTAGATCGGCAGCCCGTATTGTGGAAACAGACATAATTATTTCGATGAATTATAGTTGTTTTACTCTACAACAATAAACGAACATCAATCAATTTGAAGACCAGTTGCTTTAGACTCGATCTAACCTACCTTTATGCAACGAACCACCGTGAATATCCTTCTGCTTCCGATCGTTGACTTCGACGCTTTTCCTTTATGAATAAAATATCCTCCCAACAATCCAAGCAACCCAATCGGCCGAAGGAATCAGCGCCTTCTTAGTGACTTTTTTTACTCTCTCTCTCTCTATCCGTCCGTCGAGTGTTTTTATTTCGATTTAAACTTTAGCATCGCTTGCGCCCTTTGCTTTCCGCGTGTATGAAGAGAAAACAAATTATGCTGAATGCGCTGCCTGCCCCACACTCAAAGAGCAATAAAATTATACACAGAGCGTTAATAAACGGTTCAACCCACGTGATGCGGATTTCTCTCATAGGAATAAAAACAAAAGAAAAACATCAGTTACATCAGTAAACTTTAAGTACAAAATCGGTTCCTCTTCCTATCGGTAGAATGATTTGTTCGAACGGAAAACGATGGTTCGACGGGACAGAGAAATCCGTAACGGTTTCCACGCGCTGTAAGACAAGCAAAAAACGCAACGACTCCACCAAATACTGTGTGTACGTTTGATTCCGGGGTTTCGCGCCTGGTTAGATAGTTTAGCTAGGGGATTTTAGCGCCGCGCGCCCGCATTCGCACAGATGTCCGCATTTTTGATTCCAGGTGTACAGTAAATTTGCATCTATCAATATTTGCTTTAATGTATGTATATATAAGTAGCTGTATAATTTGCTATATAATTCCCAGCACAGGGCGCGAGCTGGCGACCGGCCGAATTACGCGTACGCTTGTAAAACAAAAACTGAAAAAGAAAACAACGGTGCGTCCGTCGCCTTCGTCGTGTGTCTCTCCGCGTCGTCTTAGATTCTAAACGAAAACAAAAATAAAATCTTCCTTCGTTAGCGCTTAAGAGGGGACAACACACACATACACTCGCTGTCTCCGCCGTTTCTTCCCTAACAAACGGGTGTTGTGTTATAATATAATTAAATCGATCACATTTTTTGCTGTTGCAGAATTTTTTGCTTTGCCTCATATTTGTAAAATCTTATTTTCGATGCCCTCACTTATATAAATGGTCCTCTTTCCGTATACAAGTCTGGGCTAGAGCTGAAACTTCAACCTACTTTCAATTGATCGTACTTCGATTCCAATTTAAGCCATTGCAACTCATCCACCAGACGGATATTTGCAGAACAAAGCTTCGTTGCCATGTAACTTTACCGATAGTGTCGAGATTTTTTCCTTCAAAATTTCAAACCGCCCATTACGTTATAAAGTATAATTTTATTCAAAAAATGTTCATTCGTCTCCCATCCTCTCTCTCTCTCTAGACAGCTGTTCTTGTTGTTGTTTCTAGCAGCCGTCAAATGTGTCAAATCATGCGAGCAGTTTCGAGCACGGCCAGCCGGCCTCCACTGTCCAGGTGGGTAACCGCGAGAGCTACCAAAGAGCGAGCCGACGCGAAAGAGTGAGATGAAAGAAAATGAATTTTCTAACAAACGTCCACGCTCTTCGCTGGCGAAAAAAGATAGGGCGACTCAATTGGGGGAGCGAGATGCAAAAAGAGAACGGGAGAGCCAGAACCTTGCGCACACCGGACCCATAGGCAAAATTTGGTCAAATTTTAAAACAATTTATCTGAATTCTGCCTTTTATGGCATTTTAAAGCATAAATGAGTGCTGAAAATACATTTCAGTTTTATTTATTTATTTATTAAGAAGGAACGGCCTGGCCGTATTGCTTATTCAGTTTCAGTATTATATTCAGTTTTATGATATGCTTTTTAAAAACGCAAGAAATACCCAGAAAAGTGGAACAAGACGATTTTTTGCTTTTGGTAAGAAGAGACCAATTTTGACCGATTTTGATTTTCATTTCCCATAGTACACCTGCCCTCGGATGAATTTTGTTTTGACAAAGCGGGCTTTACACGTCTGTATAACGACCTGAGAATCAGGTGGGATAGCTGTCAAAGTTCTCACTTGGCCGTTCTCGCTTCGATCGCGCATTGCAGGAAACCTCGAGGCGAGAACACTGTCAAACTGAATTGTATTTCGATGAAAATTGTTTGGAGTTTTAAAAATACCGTTTCTTCAAACAAAAATCCCTGTTTTCATTTTTGTGCGGTATCGCACATGGTACCGCGCTTCTGTTCTCGCTCCGTAGCGAGAAACGCGTTCCTTCGTTGCGTCCGTACACCGGGGAAAACACCAATGTATGCTAAATTTGAAAAGTTGAAATGAAATCTGGATTATATGCAAAATATTCCAGCTTTCTCTTGAGCGTGCTTAAGCTAAAGCAATGGAAAAAATCTGCAAAAAATCTAATCGCAGAAAATGTTTGGAAATTTTCGATATGCACTTCCCATAGTTAGGATTAATTTTACTTGAGTGAGTCCGTTTATGGGTGCGAGCCTAATACTTCGGTGGAATATCGACTATATCGACTCGACGTTTATGTTTCTTTTGGAAACTAAATTTTGTTCCATTCGTATCAGGCCAATACAGCTAGTAGAAGATAAATATTTGTAAAATCTTATTTTCGATGCCCTCACTTATATAAATGGTCCTCTTTCCGTATACAAGTCTGGGCTAGAGCTGAAAATTCTTGACAGCTGTTCTTGTTGTTGTTTCTAGCAGCCGTCAAATGTGTCAAATCATGCGAGCAGTTTCGAGCACGGCCAGCCGGCCTCCACTGTCCAGGTGGGTAACCGCGAGAGCTACCAAAGAGCGAGCCGACGCGAAAGAGTGAGATGAAAGAAAATGAATTTTCTAACAAACGTCCACGCTCTTCGCTGGCGAAAAAAGATAGGGCGACTCAATTGGGGGAGCGAGATGCAAAAAGAGAACGGGAGAGCCAGAACCTTGCGCACACCGGACCCATAGATTTTTTTATCCGATATTGGCACCGTTTGCCAAACAAACACACTCCTCGCGGCACAAATTTTCTTCACGTTGTGTTGGCTGTGAGCAACATCGAATTTTCCTCTTTCCGGATCACTTTCCACGCACACACTAACACACAATCACACACGCACACCGAAACAAACACACACTTGGCACGAGCGATTTTCACGCCAGCTGCGGTGTTCGCTCGCTGCAGCTCATCGACCACCCCCACGCGAGAAAAAAAGGCGGAAGATCGCGCGGCCCGCCAACTTTCACTTGCTTTTCCACGTGCCGCTGCCGCCTGTGCGGAGGCCTTGCGCCCGGGGTCCGGCTCGAACTAGGAAATATCGCGCTGCGTGCGGTGAAGGAGAAGAAAAAAAGGGAACAAATCATCAGGGAACGAAATCGAAAGCACCACCAGCCGCAGCCCCGTTACCCGTCAAAGTAGGCAGGAAAGCGGACGCTCGCAGTGAGGACTTGCCGGGGACCAAGGATTGGCCGGGTTGCGGTTACGGAAAACTTCAATATTCTTCAGATTAAAGCTAGAAGCATTAAATTATGAAACAATCCGAGGCAAATCGCACACGCACACACAATGTTTGGTTTGTTTACAAATAGCGCGGGTGAAACTTCGGGCACACGAAACAGCACGCTCATCCGGAATGGACAAGACGGACGACACGTTCCCGAGGGGATCAATTTCTACACAAGGTCGAAAATTGGTGCAGCCTTTCCATCTGCAACTAACTGGCTAAGGAAATTTGCATACACAGGCTGCATTAGGCACAGTTCCGACAAAGTGTTCCCAGGAGTAAACTCGCACCGAAATAGCACCCATGCCGTTCCATTTGCGTTTGGTAT
>KZ073114.1:75052-86264 GCA_002091845.1 Anopheles cracens
AAGAGCCACAGCCGCTCGCAAGACATGCAATTTTGTGCACCTGTGGTGCATGAATTGCAAGAACTCTTTCATCACCTCGCTGATGAAGATCAAGCGATCGCAAAATATATTTTTTGACAATTTTAAAATATTTTCTTCTACAGAAGAATCACCCTGTGCCGAACGTCAGAATGTTTATTATTTACTCCAGGAGTGAAGCTTTTACCAGAATTGATTTATTGATAAATTCAGCTCCCCGAAAGGCTGTCCCGTCGTCCCCGGAAACCTTTTTTTTCGAGGCCAAATTCCAATGTCTGCATTCCCTGACTACATTCCTGTGTTACTTTGGGAGGGGGATCAGCAAAAACCGTCCACCGTGCTCGTCATCCCATTCCTACCTCGTGGACTCGGGGCTCTATAAAAAAAATACTTTCTGGTTCCGCAATAATGGAGGCTCTTCAATGGCGAAGCTCCCGGTGTGGCTTAGCTTGTACGACACACGACACGGCATGTTTGTCAAACGACGACTACCCCTCGGCCCAACGACTCGTATCGATCCAACAAAGTTCAATGTCTCTCTCTCCCGCGGGATTTCCCGGCACATCCCGGACGGGGCGGCCAGTGTTCCGGGACCACCGACCGCTAGGCTAGGCAATGCAAAATCCAGACCTGACGGGGGAGAACTGACGACGATGGGACTGCTGCGAGCGAATGAATGCGAACATAAAAGCACTTGACGGTGGCACCAAAAGAAGAAGACGAGGAGTTTCTCTCTCTCTCCTTATCACACACACACTCGAACCACCTTCTCCTCTGTGTGTGACGGGTGGTAGGCTTCATTAGTTATTCACAAAAGCGCGGCCGCCCGCCCAACGAACGGTGTGTGCCGGGCCCACAGGAAGAAAACTGCCGTTATGACGTTGTTAATCGAACGTTGGGAGGGAAGTAAAACAAAACCAAACACAGAACCGACGCGGCCTTTGCGGCGGAATAATGGTGCGCATTCCAAATAGCGAAGCGAAAAGCATCCCAAAAGCATCCGAAAATGCCATTGGCACCCTCCCAGGCTTGGGAAGCTGAGATGGAGATTTCTTTTCCCTTTGTTTCCACGACGGGACAGGAAGTTCGGTCGGGATGTCAGCCGGAGCTGTTCCATCCATAGCTTGACATTCATAATTCGTTCGTGGCATTATTTTTTCAGACGTAGACACCACCGTCATCGCCAACAAATGGGCGTCCTTCCTTTGTGTGTTTCCTTGGCTCTCCCGGAAATAAGGAGAAGCGTAGGAAGGAAGTTATTAAACGTCCAATTAACGGACGACCTTGTATAGTTGGACAATTACGTTTCCATTATATCTGGACTCTCCCACTCGGAGTTTAGAACGAAATCTTTCCAAGAACTCCCTTCTGTGGACAACACTTTCATCGCCGGTCACAATGCGACTCGAGCTGGAGCATCATTGAATCGCTATTGGAATGCATCGAGATTCCAACAAAACAAGTTTTTCATTCATGCCAATAATCGTTAAATCTCGTTTTTACTAATCAGAGTATGGTATGGTATCTGAAGAAAAAAAAAACATGCAAAAATTTAAATGGCCTCCGATGGACTCTCGGGTATCGATTACCAACATGATCACGACTCCAGGTATTCGCGCGACAAGTGTGCCCCCGCCGCCATCGCGCGCCATCTTTCCATTTGGCCCCGTTTCTTTTTGCTCGCTTGTGGGTCGTCGTTTTTCGCTCTTTTTCGAACACTTGTTCCTCCTGCAGAGACCCGGTTCCCGTTCATTCCCATCTGACCTCGACTGGTGCGCCGGACACCACACCCGCCGAACTGTCACACGCACAAACATACACACACACACGCCCAAAGAGAAACCTCGATCGAGCGTGACATTCAGAAGACGCCACACAGCAGAGCAGAGCAACAACAAAAAAGAGCAAGGAAGCTTCTCTCCATGCGGGACCGGAAAAGGTGGATCGTACGCTTCGTCCGATCGAACGGACAGAGGAGGCAAGAGAAGGCACGATCAACTCCACTCCAACTTCAACGAAGAAGACGCACACGCCAGCCAGAGCAGGCCACGAAGAACTCATTTTCACCGTTAATCTTCAATTCTTGTTTCTCGCCTGCCTGGAGAGAACCCGATCCCGAAGTCGGTTGCGATCGCGAGAGTGCGAAGAACAAGATGGAGTCACAACGACAGTGAAATGGACCATCCGGACAGCAGCACCGTCCCGGTGTGGCTTGACATTGGACACTCCCGTGGCCTTTCTTGTTCCAGAGATGAGATTTCTTCCGACTTCGTCCTGCCATTCCCCGCATCCCGTGGAACCTATCGATCGGCTGACGGGTCGGCAAAGAAATGATCTTTCCTCTCACCATCTGAGGAACGGTCGGCTCTTTTCGCTGACTCCCCTCCCTTTCTTCGAATTGGTTTTTAATTTTCGACTCACCAAAAAACGGCGGAGGACGACGCGGACAGACCGCCATACCGCGACAGCCAGTTGTGCCATTTCACGTTTGGTTCCACCACCAGTTTTTCGGGTCTTAATTTTAGTTTCGGGGTTTTTTTTTCTTCCCCATGTTTTGGCTTTTATGGCCCAGCGCCACCCTGTGGTGCCCGCGCTGGGGGGACTTAATCGGGAGCATTAATCTGCATAAAAACGGGCGAGAGAAATGGCGAAAACGGCACCGGCACCGCCGGACTTGGCCGTCGGGGAGGCAGCAGTGGAGGTGAAAATTGTCACACGAAGCGTGGCGGCACGGTCGGGGTGTCGGAAGAGTCCGAGATGGTCTCACCACCGACCGACCGACCGGATCGAATTTCACATTTTTTTCGGCTCTTCCTGAGTGGGGCCTGTCCGAAAATGGGAGGAATAAATGAGCACGGCGCTTGCGAGAGGACGTGTGTCCCAGTGCGGCCGCACGATCGTGCGTTGTATATGATGCCTCTAGAGGCGGTATGCCGCTTTGGTGACTGGAAATTTACGGGTTTTACGGAAGATACCAAAGTCGTGGACATGGGGAATATTAATGGACGCAAGTGGTTGGCAAAAACACACCATCTCGTACCACGACCACGGGTCTATATGTTGGCCCAAAATCCTCCAGAAACCCTCGTGAACGTGTTCCATCCCTAAGCTACGCACTTTTATGTCCTACACCATGTATCAGCTCCACTCACTGCCTTTGTTCGATTAGAATTCCAAATAGTGCGTCTCTGTCGCGACGATCGGCACGCACTGATCGATCGTACCGTCGTGGCCTCACCTTCTGCTTAGCAGACGACGATCATTTGTCTGATTAGAATTTCCAATGTTCCAAACATGCTGCGTGTCGTTCGTGTGCGTTTTGCTATGCGTGAGGCGTAGCGAAATGGAAGAATAGAAGTATATTCTAGTTCATGGGTCCATCCATCAATAGCGCAGTGTCAATGACCCTTGATGAGTTTGGAGACAAGCAAACCGATGATCTTGTGAAGATTGACTGTCATTTCTATAGCCTTCAGCATAAGTGACCAAGGCATCTAAATCCAATAGCAAGTAGTTCAATCGTTTGCTCAACTCAACGTAATCGCACCACAAGCAGGGTCACAAGGGCTTTGTCCGCCGAGTCCGGAAGTGGACGTGCCAAAAGCCGCATCACAACTTCACGGAACTAAAACACCAACCCACGCCACGGTGCGGTTAGACACGAGATGGTTTACAGTTTACGGTTTGCGCGTGTGGCTTTCGCTACGTGCTCTCCTACCAGTCCGGAACGAAAGTATAACGCGTCAGTTCGTCTTTACGCCTTCCCCGTCGTTGCACGACGACGACGACGACGGCACACATTCACTAGGGTCTTTCTCCCTTCAGGTCACACAGCGACCACACCACCTACGTGAGAGCCAACCACCGCGGCCACCGTCGATTTGAGCACGTTTCGCCAATCCCCACATCCCACAAAGGGAGTATATGCAGCGTTAATGGAGCAAAAAGCGGAGCGGTAACAAAACAAAAAAAAAGGATTTAGATTTCGCACGGAAACGGAGCCCCCGGCTCAGGCTCATTTCTTTCCCTGACAGACAGAAGAGAGGAGATTCAAAATGGCTCCCCGCTTTCGGTGCTCCGGTGCTGCCTAAAATGGCGCCCGCGTGTCGGTTGAGACCGGCATCACAAAGCGCGACGACGACGATCGCATACGCACGATCGAGCTCCACTTGTGGCTCCCTCCGTGGACAGAAACAAGTTTCAAGCGAAGGAAGCAGCAAGGAAACAGAAAGAGAGAGAGCGCGTGAATTGATGCCGAAACTAACTAGGCAAACGCATCGAACGAAGAGCCAGGCCAGGCGCTGGTGATGTGGGCTTGTGCATCACAGACCCTCGAAGTTTTGACCTTTCAACAAGTAACGGGTGATGCTGCGATCGTTGAAAGGGTAGTCTCGGATGGACCGGCCGGTCGCATCATTTACGCAATCGCAATGTGGCTGCAGCGGAGCTTATTATCCCTCCTCCCAGCGTGCTGCCGTGATCGTCTCCTTCAAGGTCGTCCAGCGATCTTTTTTTCGCTCCTCATTATTACACACACACACTGGTCGAGTTGTTACAGAGGGCAATACAAGGATCGAGAGGAGGATCTTGTACTAATAATAGTTTTATAACCTCGCTCCAAACACCGTCTCATAAAAAGAGTGAACAAGGTGGACTGGAGGAGCAGGGAAAGAAGGGCAACTCCAGCACATTACCTGGGTGGCTCCTCACATTACGGTAAATTGAGTCATTGTAAAAGGCCATCAAGGGAGACAGAAAGAGATAGAAAGGGAGGGAGACCAGAACCGACAAGCCCATCGGAAAGGATGATTCATCCAGCGTCTTCTTGCGGGGTGAAAGATCGCACAAGTACCCCACCAGCACAAGTTCTGGGCTGGCGAGTTCTTTTCGTTTGGTCGATCTCTCCCCTCCGCATAATGCATTATGCATGCGCGAGATCTCGCCTCCTCGATTCGATCGATCGTTCACGAACGCATTATTTGTGTCTGTCTGACTCCAACACCGGCGAAAAACGGCAACGGTGTGTTCTCAGCCAAACCAAAAGGGAAAGGTCGCTGAAAGTCACGCACTCGGCCGTACACAGCACAGGCGCTGGGGTGATTGGCCATCTCTTGCAGATGGCGCACGGCAAAGCCATAAGCCTTTGGTTTTCGGAGCGTCGTCGTCGTCCGTGCTCTCCTACCAGTCCGGAACGAAAGTATAACGCGTCAGTTCGTCTTTACGCCTTCCCCGTCGTTGCACGACGACGACGACGACGGCACACATTCACTAGGGTCTTTCTCCCTTCAGGTCACACAGCGACCACACCACCTACGTGAGAGCCAACCACCGCGGCCACCGTCGATTTGAGCACGTTTCGCCAATCCCCACATCCCACAAAGGGAGTATATGCAGCGTTAATGGAGCAAAAAGCGGAGCGGTAACAAAACAAAAAAAAGGATTTAGATTTCGCACGGAAACGGAGCCCCCGGCTCAGGCTCATTTCTTTCCCTGACAGACAGAAGAGAGGAAGCGCTGGGGTGATTGGCCATCTCTTGCAGATGGCGCACGGCAAAGCCATAAGCCTTTGGTTTTCGGAGCGTCGTCGTCGTCGTCGTCGTGCGTCATCGTCAAATAATGAACGGTGGTGGTGGTGGTGGTGAATGTGGTCGGCTTCCGGACCATCATCACTAGGGAAATCGCATCTCCGTGAGTCACACGACCTTTTTCCGACACGCTCCGGTGGCCTTCAGAAGAGACTCCTCTGCCATCCGAAAGGCCACACTACATTCGTGTAACTCGAAGCCGTACACACGCTCCTGCTGACAAAGGGGAGTCTCGAATGACTCACTGCGTGCCCCACCGCTCAGTGGTCCAGCCGGCAAGTCATCGAAATTGGGTCGAGTTTTGTTTCTCTCTCTCTCTTCCCAGCAATCCCACGTGGAAACTGACCGCTATTCAGCTGGAAACTGCTGCACGGCGAGTTCGTGATAAGAACATCCATCAGTGCCTGCTACGGAAAAGGTCAGACCCCTCATTAGGCGGCGTGGAAAATTAACTGCAACTCCAATGACTTGCCATTCCAATTCGTATCATTAAACCCATTGGGGTCTATTGGGCCACCAAACGCTTAACATAAATTTATACTGTCAAACTTGCTAAAAAACAAGCTTTGCAGCTGCACCAGAGCCCATTCATCACGTGCCAATTACGCGAGGGGAACAATACATTACCGGACATGTTCTCCCCGACATGTCCCCGCTGGGAAAATCGGGTTTCGATTTTGGCGCTGGCGGTTCGATGAATCATACTCTCGATCATCATGTAGGTTAGGAGTTGGTGCGCCTCTAGAAACCTTTCCAAAAAACAGCTGTTTTGCGAGCTGATCGCGATGTTGCCCACACTGATCCAATTCTGGAGACAACACGTAGCGCGCATTGCACCCTCCTTCCCCGGGGGTATGACTTTCGCAAGAGAGGTGAAAAGCAGAACCACGAGAACGAACGCAACAACGCGACGACAAGGGGCCCAAACATTCAAACCGGCCTCCCTTGAACTGGCACCCGAACGAGTGGTCAGTGAACGTGTCTCCCCACCTTCCTCAAAGCAAACAGATGTCCAAAATCTCGACACGGACCGCAAGACACACCGGTTGTTGCTGCTGCTGCTGCTGCGACTACTCAACATAAAATAGATCACCGAATGTGGCCCCACTCGTGCGGAGCCATGTCTGCGAACCGGTGCGAGTGGGTTCAGCAAACAGCTGAGACAAGCGCCAATGGCACACATTTCGCAAGTCACAGAGAGCGATCGTTACCCCCGTCGTACTATTCACGCTACCCTTTGAACTGGCCAATTCACCGTTCGGACTCGGCGGCGGGTTCGTTTGTTTTTGGGAAGTCTTTGACCGTCCAAAAAACTAGCAAAAAAGGCAACAGGACCCGCGCTCAAACATGGAGCGGTGACTCCCCTGAGGGGTTGTCCAATGTGTAGCTCCAACTGTAAACGACCGTCGCTGTCGTCGTGCCACGGGGTAAAGTCGTGTTGGCCTTGGTGGGTTGGCGGGCCAATATTTCATATCGCCCCGTGTTCGAGAAAGCGCAGCGAAACAGCTGTCCGGAACACAACTCCGTTCGGTTAAACGGTTGCGTTCTAAAACAGACGGCACGAGCCGTTGTGGGTTTGGTTCAGGCTGGTTTGGGGTTGGGTTTTGCATTTGAGGGAGTGCATTCCAGAGGCTATACTTGTGGCCGACCCCGTAAGTGACCACTTAGAATTAAATTAGGAAGCAATTATTATTTGCTGAAGGCACTAAACTGGGGCAGGGCTGTTCCGTTTTTAAATGGTGGATAGGTTGCCCCGCAGAACTTGAGCTTTTTCATTACAGAATTGTCCTTAAGGCGAACTCCGAGTCGGGACAGGCGTCGAAAAACTAGGCGCTATTGCAAGAACAAGATTTCTTAAGCTCTGAACATGTTTTTTAAGTACAAACACTTTGACGTACAAACATGAACACCTTCACATGCTCATGGCTGAATAGATAAATGAGATCTTAAGCTATTAATAATGGCATATTTAATCCGAGAATAAAATATACCTCTCCACAGATACCCAGCATTCTTATTCTTGCTCTCATCTTGAGCTTTTAATCAACCAATAGCGTCCACCTTAGAGAACACTTCCACTCCAAGCAACAGGCACCACAGCTCCACAACGCCGGAGCTCGTTCACCTTCGCACCGAAAAGGCACACCTTTCGAATGCCTTCGAGTCGGCGAAGAAATTAATGCCGGCACACAGCACACATGCCCGCCGAGAGGAGCTCACCACAGCACAACACCCCGTGCCTCGATCTGCGCCAGGCGGTTAGAGAGATGGGGATACGTGTGCCGGCCGGAGTGAGCGGAGGCTTGTCCGCATATGCCTGATGCCCAAGCCGGAGCTTAGAAGTCGAGTCAAGTTCTTGCGGACCATACTGTCGGTGGAGGTGTGCAGAGGAGTGTCAATTTTCAATGCAATCCGGCTGCATTTTTTCCAACACCCTCCTTCAGCCACTAGCCCCTTCTGGGGGCGTTTAGGTGAGCTGCTGGAAAAACTTGCTGCCCCAGAGATCCAACACCAGAGACGTGTTTTTCGTACACGTTTGCTTGGCTCCCTCTCTCGTCACATTTGTTAGGTAGCTCAAGTCGAATCGACTTCGAGTTTGGAATGGTGAATAGTATAACGTTAAAGTTTCCTTCGCAAGCGTGTGCACAGTGTGGAGGTTTGCGTTTTGCTGTTTCTTTTCCAACGCCGAGCTTTGGTGTTTGGCTTTGCGTTTTTCCCACTTGTCCAAAATGGAGGCCAACCACCTCCACAACTCGGTACGGTGGCGGAGAACTTTGGCAGTACTTGGCTTGCACTTTGCCATCCAAAAACACACGATATACGCGTAAATTTAACGAAGTAGCACTGGAGCTACTTTAGAAGTGGGCGAAAGAAGTTTCTTGAGACGGAAATTTGGAACGAGATTATAAAACGATAATTGAAGAAGTTTTCGAAATAAGAGTAGGAGCTGGTTTACAGTCTAGAGTGGAGCCATCAAAACTTCTTCCCAATTTCAAACCCTTGGATCTCTATTTCTTCTATAATAATCTTTCACGGTTAAACTTCCAGAACATTAGAAACCTCTCTAAGATGAATAGCTGCCATTGGGAGATGGAGATGGCATATCGCAAGCAGCTGTAATATGTTCTAAGCTCCTGTCTTGAAGAAAGATTCACAGTATAACCCAAAACCTAACTGGTTTATGCTCATCTAAGTAACTGTCAATGGATACCATTAACTTTGTTGTCAGCTGTCAAAACTTCAACACCATATAATTGTAACGAAATGTAAGAAGAATTACACTAATATCTAAAGAATTTTATAGATTTCTTTTCCCCCATTTAAACGTTCAAATCCAACAATCCCACAAACGGCCCAATGGACCGTGGGATCGATCGTATTTCCCAGCACCCGCCATCACTGATTCCTCACTGCAATGCGTGCCCAACAGCCATCGATCGCCGTTCGGATCGGCCACATGATCACACGGATCTCCGCCGGGAGGAGGCTTTTCCGTGCAGAAAACAAAAACTGGAAGAGAAGGTTTGCTTGCTGGCTTGTGTTGTGTGTGTGTGCGTGCTGGTTGCAGCTAAATTGCAGTAACGGGAACACCGATCGCCCGATCGACTGGCTGGCCTTCGCTGGCCTTTCTAACCTCCTGTCGTTCTTGCGCTGTCTCTTTCATCCCCGACGCTGAGGCATGCACTGTGCGCCATTTTCTCTCTCCCTCTTTCTCGTCGTTACGCTCCACTGATGATGCTCGAGATGTCAGCCTCCGCGTGTCTGCTCCGAAAAGTGTTGGAGGCAACAGTCACGTAAGCAGTACGAAAGAATTACTAATTTGCCGAGCGACTTCGGCGCGAAACAAGTACGGGGAAAACAAACAAGCAGACAAAAAAGCGCAGCAGCCTAAAAATAAAACGAAAATCGATTAATAATCGCTTCCACGTACTTGCGTGTTGCATTGAAATGACGCATGTCTTGAGCGACAACCGCGGCGTGTGTGGCGCGGCCACTGCTGCTGAGCTGCCTCCTCTTGAGGCTTGATTGATTTCTGCACTCAGCTCAGCCGTACTGTTGCATCACCAACGCACGCGATCCAACGCAACTCCTGCGTCTCACTCTCTTTCTCTCGGCGAAGCACCTTGCAGAAATTGCAAACCGAGCGCCGGGGCACGCGGTTGCATCACGTTGGAGAGATCACGGAAAGCAGAAAAATCGAACGAACAACCTCCCCCCATATGAACAGACGAATCGGGGAGGATGGGGCATTTCAATTAAAATGTTTGTGACTGAGGTTTCGGGCTGCAGAACCGCACCAACAAACGAGCGGCAATATCCTTGGAATTTACCTCGAGGGAAACACAAAACGGCAGCGAGACACAACAGCGAGAGTAAACAATAAATTCACATCTTTATCTGCACACGGCGGCGGCTTCGTGAACGATATTTGTTGTTTTAACGTTTGTTTCGCCCAAAAACACCAAAGCCATGCTACTAACAAGCGGTCTTCTCTCTTCCTTCCTACTGCACCAGACAGAGTTCGGAACGCAACAAAACGAACCCGGGTTTTAAATGGATGCGGATTAATGTGAGTTCGGAAATAAGGCATCCCAAGAAGAGATCAATTTGCGAAAGAATTCCGCTAAAAGGAAATGTCTGTGATTTCTTATTTACAGTGGAGGTTGATAACCTTTATTGAACTTTTAATTTTATTCATAAACTGACCAATCTTCCTAAGCACTCTGGTTTTAAAGGGCCTAGAGGATAAATCGCGATGAAATTTGAAGATTTGTATCTTACATTCGATCCGTAAACCACAATTAGTTGACGAATATCTTACTATAATAAAATATATTACCAATTAAAATCCTATAAGAAGCATGGAATACTTCTTGAATGATTTTTGTATTTTTTATTTCGAATTTCCCACTCTCTCCGAAAACACCCCTGCTGTACTGTCTGCTGTCGTCCTTGGCTTGGAAGCACTGGAATCCCCAAGGTCAACGAACGGACAACCAACAAAACAAGAACAAAATCTCCCCTTGGGATTATGCTGTCACCCGTAATGGAACTCTCGTCTCCTCGGTGCGAATGGCTCATTCGCAAACGCGCTCACGTATTTCCCGGTGAAAAACCTTCCGGTCCGGTGCCGTCGGCGACGCGGGACGAAAGAAAATTGGAAACGCGAGAAAGAAAGCCAACGACCTGCGAAACGAGATCGAACTGGAACCGCGAAAAGCGAACGGCAAGCAAAGTGCGATCATCCCCTCGAGAGGGTGCGATCGAGTTCTGCCGCACACCACTACGCTGGCCGTGCCATGCAAACGCACACACAACGCTCCACACAAAGATACCTCGCGTCGTAACAGGGTACATGTTCCTCCTCTTCGGATCCATTAGAATGCGAAATTGTGTGTGTCGACATTTCGGTGACCTTGAACTTTGGCAAGTAAGTTCTACCCCCCTAGAACGCACACCGGGCGTCTCGTGCTCGGTGTGTGCGGCACATACACACGCACAACGCTTCCTGTCTTGACTTCTTCTCCTGCCCTCGCCGACCTTGCCTTCCGTTTTCCCCTCCGACAGCGAATTCTTGAGGTTTCTTTCGGTGGAGCGGATTATTTTGA
>KZ073117.1:28140-41558 GCA_002091845.1 Anopheles cracens
ACTGGGATACAGCTGGTATATTGTTAAAAATTAAAAGGAGATAATTAAAATTTCACAGACCAAAAAAAAAGTTTCATTCTTCCACTGGTTTAGTGTGCCAAAAAAGTAGAAAGCCCGAGCAAGATGGTGCGGCCACTTTTACCATTTTCGGCTGTCAGAACGTTTCATTGAACCGATCGGATCGGAACGCTTTCGATCCGTGTTTATGCCGTCATCGCCTTTGACAGCTACTTCGTGGTTTTGGACACTTTTGCAGTAGGCCATGAACAGACCTAACTCAATGTTCCATACATGATTTACATTCTTTAATTATGCTGAATAACTAAAGATAACAAAGTGTGTGATCACAGTATAAAATGGCACCATTTTATAGCAAAATTGCAGTCTGGGCAACAAGGATCGACTTTTCCAGTTCCAGCGTTTCGACGTTTCGAGAGAATTAACCTCTGTAATCCCAGTGTAGTACACGCTAGAAATTAGCATAACAAATGGCTAAATGTGATCGAATTACACGAGCAGCATTAATCGAACGTAAACCATCAATGCAACATACCCTCCCTGTGGAGTTTATGAACAGAATAGGCTTGTTCGACACGAAACGTTGAAATCGATCTTGCTGAAATGCACACAGATTCTATAAGCGTCATGAATGATGCTCGCGTAGCGACTGGAAAATTGCACCAACCGGAAGCGCGGCGATAACAGTGATGCTCGCAAACGCAAATAAAAAAAGATAAAACACTCGTTTATGCTAACGCAACGCCCCGTCCGAGCCAGTAATCAGCGGCACAATCGGCACAAGCCCCAGCGGGAATTAGCATGGCAAGGAGGGGGCCGGATCGCAAACCGGAAAGGTCGTTATAGCATAAAATGTAATCTAGCCGCGGTGCATCAGGCCTCGGCTGGAAAAAAGCGGTGAAATGTAACTAAACCGCTTCCAGGTTGGGCTTCCAGGGCTGCGCAAACAAAAAAGCACCAACCAACCGGTGCTTTGATGGGGTGCTGCAGTTTTGTTGCGCTGCGAGCGCCAACGAGATGCATTACAAAATGCGACACCGAAAAAGAGAGAGAAAAAAAAACGCCGAGGTTATCTCGTGCGCATCACAATTTAATAATGTAATTATTGACATCCATAACCATTTATTATCGTCGTGTGATGGTCTGGCGGTCGATGACGCTCGGTTCGGTTGGGATCCGGTTAAAGCGGCTGTCCGTGGGACGAACTTTAGGCTGCGGGATGAAACATGGCTGTTGACCGAAATGGAGCGCGTGTGGTTTAATTGTTTAAGTTCTGCCCGGTCCGGCCGCCCTTCCCGCGTGCTCGCGGACTGTGTGAGGGTTTCGATAAATGCTCGTGCATCGAGCGTGGCGAGAACGTGGTAAGGTTGTTTCAACTGGGTGAATTAGAACGAAAGTGCAGATTGCGTGAGCAACATCAATGAACATTTATCATTTCGCTGTTATTTGGGCCAGTTGATTCGGTTGAAGTGAGATGTTGCCAGCTCGATCACGTTGCGATGGACGAACGATTTTGAAACAAGCTGCTGGCATGAAATTAATTTAGACTCTCGCACATAACTCAGTTTTGTTTTTTTGGAAGGAATTTTTCAATATTAAATAACAAGATAACCAGTGTAAATATGTTGAAACACAATTTTCAATTTGAAATGAATGTGCGTCTGTTGAAGTAAACCAATTGGATAAAATAAGAATGATTAAATGACTTAACTAATACTTAATACTTAGTAATGCTTAATGCTTAATAATTAATTTTATTTATACTACAATCTTCTAACTTTGCCGGGAAGCGAATTTTGATTCTTGAGCAAAATCATTCTAGGGTGAAATTTCGTAGAAAATTGTGAGATTGATCTCCCAAACTTGGGAACTTGAACACATGTTTAAGTTCAACTGTTCAACTCATTCGCTCGGGAACATTGTTGGAGATTCAAATATGGATAAAAATTTCTTTATATTTTTAAATCAAAAATTTCTGATTTAAGTGCTCAAATTGTGTAATAAAATTACAATACAAAATGTGTAAATATTATAATATACAAGAAAGAAAAGAAAAAAATAAGAAAAGAGAGAAAATTAAATACATAAGGAGATTATAACATTTACAATCACATAATTTATTTATTTATAATACGCGAACGAAAGGAAGAATTGATGCCAAAGTAATACAAATACCTATTTAAGCATCCGAAACAGAAGAAATTGTTGAAGGATGACTAAGGCGGAGATAACGAGAGGAAACATATAGGGGCAACCAGGGCATCAATATCTCCAAGTGGCAGCCCACGTACAAAACATGCTGGGGCATGTTTGAGTGTCTTTGGCTAAGAGTTCCTAAGTCAACATTTACACAACGTGGGTGGAACAATAAAAACAGTGACGAAAAACAACTCTAGTAAACTGTCTCTGAGTTTGTTTTATATTTTATCACTGAATACTGAGCTGACAATAGCTAACGCTAGCATATTCTAGAATAAATGAATTTAAGTTTATACCGGGAAACCTGCTCAGGATGCAGTGAAAACTCAATCAAGGTGAAAATTTTGTTGAAAATTTGAAAATACTGTTGAATTCTAAAGCGCTGTAACGTAAGTGTGAAAAAAACTCACGAAAGTTCAATATCCGTACGTTGTGCCACCTTTCACCAAATTTCTCAAATTGTTCATATCGCGAGAGGAAAAACACGTTGTTACGCGTTCAAGTCAAATTTGGCTACTCATTTATTTCTATGTATGTTTTGAACATTCGTTAAACTTGCTCGAATCTATCCTATGTCGTTCTAACTTAACTAGTGGTTTAGAGGCTGCTCTAGAATAAGTCTAATGAGACAAACAACAAGAACAAACGTATGACGCTGTATGAATGAAGGTATGAAGGTGCTCTAGAAAAATTTGTCAAACATCGACGAACCTTTGTCGTCATACAAATCGGTTTATATTTCGACGTTGACCCATCTTTTCAGTACCAATCTTGGTAAAAAAAAACATGTATGTAGTACCTCTGCCATGTTGACCCTTGATTGTGGAAATCATTTGACGATGGATTTTGGATGAAATTGTTGTAAAAGTACACACATTGTTGTATATTTTGATAACATAATTTTGTAATATGACATTTTTGTTACCGCTGGGTTCTAATTTGTTTGACAGCTTGTCGGACGACAATTTGTTGGCCGACAAATGCTAGAGCACTCGTAAAACATGTTGTTGTCGTTTGTCTTATCAAACTTATTCTAAAGCAGCTCCTGGTAGCGACCCAAATAGATTCCCCCCCCCCCCCCCCCCCCCCCCAAAACCCCCCCCCCCCACCTCCAAAAACGGTAGCGCCCAAAAAAAAATCCCCCCCCCCCCTCCATACCAAAATTGATACATCACTGGAAACCGAATTTGAGCAGTCGCTTGACAGTCAAGCAGTTCAAATTGAAAATTAATGTTTTTTTTTAAAGTTAGATAAAAGCTAATCGGTATTATAATAATTACATAAGACAATTTTTAATTGCTGCTGAATGGATGGTAAGTATTTTTATCACATTTTCGGACTTGACCATTTTCCAGACATTTTCCAGTGATGTATCAATTTTGGTATGGGGGGGATCTATTTGGGTCGCTAC
This sequence comes from Anopheles cracens, assembly GCA_002091845.1. Classification (NCBI taxonomy): domain Eukaryota; kingdom Metazoa; phylum Arthropoda; class Insecta; order Diptera; family Culicidae; genus Anopheles; species Anopheles cracens. The sequence continues at coordinate 31,769 of KZ073117.1, forward strand.
CGTCACCGACAAAAACAACCAGATTTGTATGACGACAAAAGCTCGTCGATCTTTGACTGATTTTTCTAGAGCACCTTCATGCAGCGTCATACGTTTGTTCTTGTCGATTGTCTTATCAGACCTATTCTAGAACAGCCCTAAATTTTGTTCAGATTATTCGGATAGAGCCTACATATATGGGTTCAAACTTATATTCCAATGCTCACAGGTTTCAGTTGTTAAAGTTTGGAAGAAAATGTCACAATGTGACAGTGCGACAGTGTGATCTTCTTTAAGTACTCAACAACAGATTTTTTGAAAGATCTGAAAACCTGTCGTGATTTGACAAAGGAATGATCCGCTCAAAATAAGGGGTCAGAATAGATATAACTGAAAGTTTGTTTGAAACAGAGTGATGAGAACGTTTGTCCAAACGAAATCAGAAAATGTTCAGTAAAATATTCTCTAGCCTATAATTTTCGACTATTTTTATAACATTTAGTATGTAAGATTCGCTAAGATTAAGACACTGCAGACGTGCAGCTAGATAACGTTCGCCGTTCTCGCTACTTTTCAACCAACGCTCCGCGGCAGTGCATGCGGACGGAGACTCGAATAAATCGATCTTCAACTTTTACTTCACGTCCCACGCGCCAGCCCACGATTGACAAACACCCGAACGCGTTGGCGTTCCGACGACGTTGAAAGTGAATGCATTTCCTCTCGTCTGCCCTTTTCGCCGGCCAAATCTTCCCGTGTGCATCCTCCAAGCGGGCCCCCCAAAACACGAAACAATCGCAGAGTTCCGACCGAACGGGGGTGCGTTAGATGACAGCACCGTGTGGCGTCTATCGAAGCGGCGACCCTACCGGGTCTGGTTGCACAAAGTTGCTTGTGTCACCGGGCCGGGCCGGGGCGCATTTGAACAATCACACTTTACGCGACGTGGTGCTTTTTTTTGTTTTCTCGCATGTTGTTGTTTTCCATTCAGACTTGAACGTTCACCCTTTCGCTGGCTCTCGCTTCCCCGGCTGCAGGGCACTCATTTTCCAGCCGCCGGGGCAGGTTGGCAATTGAATATGCGAGAAAAACAAACGGGCCCACGTGCAGAAGTGCAAAGTGGCAAATGTTTGAGAAACAAGCATAAAATATGTTTTATGGTTAAACTTTCAACTTTAGCGCCCGGCGCCCTTTTGCGACGCCGGTGGAGCCGGTCCGGTGGAAAATTAAAATATGTCATCGCCGTGCGGTGCGCGAACTCGTTAAAACGTTGGCAAACTCGCTGGCATGGGTGGGCTGAAGGGGAGGCCCTTTTTTCGAGTTGGCTGAGTTCCGCGCTTTCATTGTGGGAAACATTGTGCCGGTGCAGCCGGGTAATGCGGTGTGCCGGCGTTTTGCCTTTCCAGCAGCATCCACAAATATGCACAATCGCGCACATCGGTGGCGTTCAAGATAGCGTGACACCGGCGTCTGTGCGGGTAACGGCGCCTCAGCTTCCAGCTGCAAATGCAACCGGCTGCAGTTTGGCGTGCAGTGAGAAAAAGAAGCGAGAAGCGACAAAACACGCAAAAATGCACACGCACCCGAATGGCGTGCGCGGTACGCGATGATGCAACGCGCCATCGCATTTAAATCTTTATCTGCTCATCGCTTTATCACGTCAGCCAGAAGACGCGATAGTGTTGGGCAATGGGGGCGAATGTTAAGCCCCGCAAAAAAAAACCCTTACAGGGCTAGGGTAGAACGCGATCGTTTTCATATGAATATGAGCATCATGTTTTGGATGGAGTTTTTTGTAAACGAAACAGCTTTTTGAATTGGATTTTTGTGAGTTTGAATTTTAACAACTAATAACTTTAAAAAAATTATGTAACTGTAACTGATACAACAGCAATATACAATGTTTTTTTGTACGTTTTGGATTCAACGCACGTTAAATGTGTAAAAGTTGTCTCGATGTTTAGGTAATTTTATCCTAATTGAACGATTTTTAAAACAAATCCATAGAAATTTTTAAACTACTGAAAGAATGATACAGAAAAAGTTAAGAAAATTGCAGAAAATAGCAGAATAAAGCCAATGAAAGGTTCTGCTCACTCATTTTATCTTATTTTTATAGTTTTGGGACATAATTTTCCATATTTACAGCTTTTTTCCGTTCTCGTCTGCGATATGCTTTCATCCACTCCTCATAATTCCTCTGTCAATCGCGTGTCCTTCTTGTGTATTTGTTTTACTTACTTTTCCTTTCCTCATCTTGCGTTTTGTGACACGGGATCGTTTTGTGTTAATGTGAGTCAGTTTTGTTTTCTTTTTCATTTTTCTTAAATTTCATTTCTCATTCCTTATCTATTCACTTTGAATTTTTGTCGGGTTTAAATAGTATAGTATTAATTTAGTCAACTACTGTTGTGGTAGGGCACATAGTTGAGCTTTTATGGTAGACTTATGAATTACTTTTGAAATAGATAATAATAAATAATAATAATAATACTAATAATAATAATGTAATTAATTTGCCTTTATCGCCTTTTAATTTGCTTTATTTGATGTAAGCCATGAAGTTTGGATGTAAATTTTGATTGTAAAGATTGTGAGCATGTTTGAAAGGTGGTGCGAATTACATTGTGGAATTACGAATTTGTTGCAAATTACATCACAACAGTAATTATTAACTTGCTTTAATAATGCGTAATAATAGTACACATGCTTAATTTTTCATTTGTCCTTTTTCTCGATTACCGCTGCCTGTTTGCTGTCCAAATATGTGTCAAATTTGATGATGCTTCTGATGCATCTTGTCGGTGCATCTGGCGAAATGAATGGAAAACTGCCAGCGCGGCAACGTTTGTTCCATTTATGTGTTTCAAGTGAAAAAATAACTTAATTAGTGGTTCTTACAAATGTCACCCTGGGAAAATTCCCAATCAGAACCGAATTAAACCAATTACTTTTATGAGCTATAAGTTGATAAATGAAAACTTCATTGTAAAGCTTTCCCCGAAACCGATGGTAAAACACTGGATGAGCACTGTACATTAATTATGGAAATTTCATGAAAATCAATATCCTCCTTTCTAGGAAACGTTTCCGGACTGGCAGAAAAAATAGAACATGTAGTTTTTTGAATATTTTTTAAAGTCGTTCGCGTATTGTATAAATTAAAGTCATGAGAATACTTGACTGCATTTGGTTAATTTTTCAAGCGCTTTATTATTAATAACACTGATTTGATTGAATCATATTTGTTACGGTCTTAAATTGTTTCGTGTATTAGCATGGGAAAAGTTTCCTATTTCGTATAAATACTGCAACAAGCATTTAAAAAACTAATGTTTTAAAACCCTAAATTAATTTTCCATTTTTGCTCCTATGTTCAGTTTTTTTTCTGTTGCTGTAGATACACAACACAACAAATTGAAAAAAATAATTTATAAACCACATTTATTCAACAAATTGTAAAAGAATTTAAGTGTTTTAACAGAGATAATCCTTTGTTCATATGGTAGAAATTATACTTCAAAAAATTCTCACTGAGCATTATCTTTTCAACCCGTTTTTTTGAACATATAATAAGCATCATTGAGTCGTTTGCTCATGGCCATTGACATTCATTTTATTTCCTTCAGATGCTGTCACTATCAAATTCCTTACATGCAATAACCTCACAAAATGCATTGCGATTGCAACCCATTTTCAAACACATTTAACCCGGTTCCAACGCAAGGGTTTGCGTTCCCCGTCCCATCCACGCAGAAATAATGAAAATAGAAAAAAAGCTCGGTCCACTCGGAAAGCGCGGCATAGCTGTCCAAACTTTTCACCCCAAACCACCCCCTCCCCCCCTCCCACAAATGGCACTTGGCGTTTTTCTTCCCTCTCTTTTCTCGCGTGTTTTCCGTGTCGATGATGAGCTGGTCCGCTCGCCTCACCGGTGCGGGATAATTATGGAAATTGCTACGAAGTTAACGCGAGGTCGCACACCGCACACAACCGACCGCAGCCGGCGAGCTTTTCCACGCGGTTCCTTTCGGCGCACCAACAACAGCAGACGTCGTAGCGAACGCGCAAAAGTCGCCGGGTCGCCGACTCGCAAAAGTCGGCGTCGTTGTCGTTGTTGCACAAAGTTTCATCTACTTCTGCTGCTGCTGCTGCTGGGATGGTGCACTATGATTTATGCTAAGATTATGTCACGATCTTCATAGCCGCGGTTGATGCTGCTGCTGCGGTCGTTTTGGTGGAGCTTTTGGTGATGCTGAGTTTTTCCACAACTCGTTACTATTTTCTCTCTCTCTCTCTCTCTCGCTATCGGCTGCCAGTGCTTGGTGGTTCGTGCCACTCGTGAAGAAACGTCTTTGCCCTTGCCCTGTGAGCCCTTCTGGGTGTGTGACGGCAGACGAGCTGCGCAGTCTTATTTGATCGAGAGCGGTGGCGTGCAATGGGTTGGCACTGTTTTTTTTTTGTTGCCCCTCCTGAAATGGCGAATGAAATAGCGTACAAGATTATGACTATGATGATCCGTGTGGTGCATACCAACAAAAAAAAAGAAACTAAAAGTGATGAAGTTTAGCAATCGTCAGCAGCGAGAATTTATGACTCGCTCCGGCTCCGTACCAGACCCGGCAGGAATTATGGTGTCGTCGGTGAGAAATTGCTCACCCTGCACGAAGCGTGCCGCTGATAGGGCGCTGCGGTTTGAAGGGGGGGCCGGGTGGGCCATTTAGGCGAAGCAGAATGATCTTATTAAACGGTACAGCAGGGCTGCAGTTTAATGAGTATGCAAATGATTTATTGTAAAAGTTGTTGAAAGAAGCACCCGCTTGAAAATGCAATCGGCGGGCAGGTAGATAATGTGTTTTTTTTATTTTGTGTGTACATAACTGCTTTCGTGATCTTTCGTGCTGGTGGAAGTGCTGGTACGATCGAATCTGACATTGGACGATATTTTTTAACGAGCATAATATGCGCCTTTTTCACTTAAGGTCGATGGCGCAACACCGCAAAATGATCGCTTATTTATTATTCTTGTAAAATGGATATAGTTTTCTAAAGGCAATTGAGTGGCGCCATCTCTCGATCAGTGACGCAATTAAAAAGTAAGTCGCACTGACTGCAGCAAGCCTTAGAGACCAGTGATAAACACCTTCATAGGTGATACCAAATTAAAGTTTAAGTTACGATAAATACTACGGCTGGGATCAAGATGGGGGATGGGATGATACAGCCAATGTCAAAATCTATCATACATCGAGGTTAAATACACATACATTTGCATTATTACTAACACCGTGTCTTACGGGGATATATGTATGTATATAGCCACAACTTTATAAATACAGTGTTTGGAGTGATCTTACGATAGGTAATCTACGAGTATGCTGTAAAATACAATTTACCTCATGGGTTATGGTGTATCATAGGCATATATCATAGATGGCAAAATTTTTGAAAACTGCTTGCTCCGGCATTTCGAATCTAAAAGCTGTCTTAAGAAAAGTATTCATCATGCGATCGTTTAAAAAACAGAATGATACAAACGAGATTCAACAGTGATCAAATGACAATCACGTAGGAACTTTATTGTGCAGATTGTCGTAACATATTCATTTAAAAAGCGACTTTTTTTCAAACGGACAGTAAACATAAACGGTCAAAGAAGCTTTATCAAACCAAATTACATTTGTTTCTATATTATGTTTATTATTGTACAAAAATATGTCTACTCCGTTCCGGGCCACCTGGCGGCACTTGGCCGGGGCTTTGGCCATAGGTGTCGACAAAAAAATGTTGGCATTATTTTCAGTTCCTAGGTCGCCATTTTCATCAATTCATCCCCGGTTTCGGCCATGAAATTATTTGAATATATTCTCCTCGTCAAATGTGTCCAAAAAATCTCGATCGGACAGAGCTGGGCCACGTTAAAGCTGAGTTAGCATGGTTGAGCGCCACCGGAATGCCCAACTGCTCCATTTCTTCCAGCGCTTTCTTCGAGGAGTGGGCCAAGCTAGAAGTGGCCAAAACACAAATCGTGATTTTGTTATGAAGTACTTAACTTCTGGAAGGGACTTCGTACTATGAATTTCACCGGTCCATGCCAGCCACGATGAAAAGAAGAGGGACGTGACATCTCCTTTTCGCTGATTTAGAGTCGCAGGAACACCTTCCTTGGGAACTTAGTATGGCCAGTACCAGTTTTCCTTTCGATAGATTTTACCTCCTCCAGAAGTGCTACAATGGCACGAACTTTGTTAGGCTCGGATTGAGCAGGCGGTTCGAACAAATCATAGAATGGAGTTAATTCCCTGTTTTGACCATAGCTAATGTAAATGAAGTGATAGAGGCGCCAAATTTTGACAGTATGTTGTCAACAAATATACATTGACCACTGAATGGATGACCGACCACTGGGTGACAGGGTAATCTCATGAAAAATCTAAGCATTTTGTCGCAATTTTATAATGCAAACGTTATTCCATGTTTATAAATTTCGAGTTCATAATAAGCGGGCTTTACATGGCTGTATGGCACTAACGACCTGAAACCCATGCAAGACAGCTGTCAAAGTTCTCGCTTGGCCGTTCTAGCTTCGATCGTGCATTGCAGGAACCCTCGAGGCGAGAACGCTCTCAAACCGAGGTGTATTTTTAACAAAATTGTATGGAGTTTGAAAATCATAGTTTTTTTTTTCAAACAAAAAACCATGTTTTCATACATAAACATATTCAAGTTTATTTAAATTAATTTGAAACAGTATAGTTGTGAAATGTTGTAAGGTTCCGTCGTTTGACGTCTCGCTTGGTATTCTCCCATCGTTTTCAGGTTGTTATAGCGACGTGTAAAGCCGGCTATACAAATGAACAACTCATAAAATGAAAATAAATAGTTATGCTTAACTTTTGGTATAGAGTAGATGCAGATGTTGAAAGCAGACGGGACATAGTTTGTGTATAATCTTTCGTTTCTTTTCTAAAAACACTCAGGACATGATAATAAACATAATGATATAAACAGATAATTTAACCTAGAAAAGCCCTGCGTGAATGCTGCCACAGTTCTGCTGGTAGTTTCATTCGATAACTTTGACCTCGTAAATTCATCTTCGGTATCGATCGAAACACCGACAGATCGAGTGCGACTTTCAAGTATGAAAGCGCCCATAAAAGGATATTGAGATATAAGAGCGTGTGCGGGTGCCAGGAAGGTCAGTGCGTCACGTTCACGTCTCATGCTGATTCTATAAATACAAACAGACGCTCCCTCTCCTCACGCCATGCGACAAAGTCAGCGCCAGTCGTTATCGCGCTTAATCAGCCACCAGTGGGCGCGAACGTGGAAAAACTCGTTCCGCGAGCTCCCCGGCTCACGGCCTGCTCATTAGGCTGCGGCGAAGGGTCGCCAGCCAGACACTGCTGGCTGCGCTGCAGCACAATCGAAGATACTTTGCATACGCACCGCACCGGAGCGGGCGCGCTGGTTGGCGAGCGCGTGCACTGCAGCCATGCCTTCACGTACGCCCCAGCTAATGAGGGTTCACTCGTGCGCCACCGTGAACTCCATCTCTCGCGTGCGACCTTGGAACCTTGGGCGAAATGTGCAGGCCGGCGACGGCGGGTAATGAAGGCGTGCTGTGCGACGGTGCAGCAACACGTAGTCAGCCCGGGCGCAGAACGAAATTTAATCATAGCACCGTGCCGTGCCGTGAAGTCAGCCCCAGGGTGGCGCCACGCACAGGCGCATAGGAGATCCTCCGGCCACGATGCAGGCGCTGCTCCCGAAACATGGCTGCAGCTGGACAGCCCGAACGGAGCGAACCATTTTGATCGCCTACGCAATGGCCGCCCCTACGCAAATTATGGGGCGCTACCTTGCTCCGTGCGCGCTTTGCCGGTACCGTGCACTATGGTTTAGGTGTCGATTTCGACATTGAACAGCACACAATACAATTTGGAAACCGTGCTAAACTCCTGGCTAGCCTCCTGCTCCCCCAGTCGAAACCACTCCGCCGTGCAAAAGGTCATCGCCGTATTCGGGCGTAAAGGTTTCGTTTTGTCGGTTTTTTGTTGTTTCTTTCGAGAAAAAGCTGCTCCGAGACGCAGTCGATCGTGCACCACGCAGCGTAAACAGTCAAATTATATCTTGAGCGCGGCTTTGAAACCCAGGTTTAATGGGCACTCCAAGCGATCTCGCAGAAGGTTGCCAACGGAATCAATAAACAATAAAAATCAGCATGATGATTTCGGGCGGAGGCAGCCTTTGCTCAGGCCTTTGCTGACTTGATGACAAAACGAGTTGTCTAGCGAAGGCAGGACCGCCTCGGCGGAAATGAAGCACGTTGCGTCGGTGTGTGCCGGACGTCATAAAAACCAGATCTCGAGGAACAGTTAGTAAACGATTGGCTAAGACAAATAAGTACAGCAACGAAAACCGGTAACATGCTTTACCGCGTGCGTGGATGCTGCGGTCGCTGCAATCGCTCGAATTATTGCGTACACGCCGAGGATTACGTCCGAATGCAGATTTATGGACCAAGCGTGGGCCGTCGCTGGTTTTGTTTCGCTTTAAAGTTTAACTCCCGTGAACGAAGCAGGATTAATACAATATAAACTATTGCGTTGCTCCATAAGCGTGAGGGAATGAGAGAGAGAGAGAGAGAGATAGAGAAATAAAAAGGAAAAAAATAGTTTGCAGCGTTTCCTGTCAGAGGGCGCTACACATTGAATGTCAGTGGGTATAAATAGTAGCAGTAAGAGATGAGACTTGGAAAAATTGGAACGGAGCCCACTTGGATCGCTGGGATCGATCATTTTTCGTGCGGGGCTTTGCGGTCGTAAATCACGCACGTCGTGTATAAAAGTCCAATAATCAACGAAAACGGCGAAAAAGCTTCGAAGCGAAAACAAAAAAACTTGGGTAGTATAATAAAAATTTACTCAACTGTCAAACTGGCTACGGTCGGAGCTGTCAGATGCGTACGGCCGTTATTTATGGACGCATCTCGAGCCGCTACAAAATGTCGAACGATTACGCTTGCCTTTCAAAGTGCTGAGGTTCTGGCGCACCATCCCCCTGAACCGGTTCAGGGGGAGGCGAACAATGACGAAAGTGTATCAATTACACTTTAATGGAGGCTGGCGGTACTGCGCGAGGGCACGGGAGCGTGTGTCCGTGTCATTTGTGGCTCTGTAATGACCAGCTTGTAACATGGCGTCTCTTACACGACCTCCAAAGCCAACGGTGCCACCGGTGCCATGTAACGTGATGAATAAAATTGAACCTTTAATCTTGCCATTATCTCATTTGGAAGTCCACGTCGCCGTCGCGGCACGTTGGCGCTCCAGAGCGGGCCGGATGCGGCGTGCGGGGTTGTGGTTGGTATGTAAATATTGAAATGCCTGTTCCAGGATATCGCCTTTCGCTCAGTTGTTCTGGGCGTGTTGTAAGGGTCGAAATATGGTTTGTTTTTTTTGTATTGGCGCTGTTATACTGCTCATTTTTAAACGTTTACTGTTGACGTTCTTTCTTACTGGAACTTTCACTGCAGTACACAGTGCGCATCATATTTACAGCGCTGCCCGTTGTTTTAAGATTACTCGGAAACTATTGCTTACAGTTCATATTGGTCTCCGAGTAGCATGAATATTGCGATCATTAGTAAATATTGTTTCCATGTGCAAAGGACATAGTCAAAAGATAGTAAAATTTACCTATCAATTGTGCATCTGGGCTTAAACATCGTTCTAAGCATCGTTTCTGGGGTAGTCTTCAAATATTGAGCTACAAAAAAACTTCAAATATTGAGGATATAAGTCGT
>KZ073117.1:76836-88311 GCA_002091845.1 Anopheles cracens
ACGACTTATATCCTCAATATTTGAAGTTTTTTTGAAACTCAATATTTGAAGACTACCCCAGAAACGATGTTTAGAACGATGTTTAGGCCTAGATGCACAATTCATAGATAAGTCTTATTATCTTTTGACTATGTCCTTTGCAAATGGAAACAATATTTACTAATGAAACGCTTCATGCTACTCGGAGACGAATATGAACTTTAAGCAATAGTTTCCGAGTAATCTTAAAACAACGAGCAGCGCTGTAAATATGATGCGCACTGTGTACTGCAGTGAAAGTTCCAGTAAGAAAGAACGTCAACAGTAAACGTTTAAAAATGAGCAGTGAAACATCCCCAATACAAAAAAAACATATTTCGACCCTTACAACACGCCCAGAACAACTGAGCGAAAGGCGATATCCTGGAACAGGCATTTCAATATTTACATACCAACCACAACCCCGCACGCCGCACCCGGCCCGCTCTGGAGCGCCACCGTGCCGCGACGGCGACGTGGACTTCCAAATGAGATAATGGCAAGATTAAAGGTTCAATTTTATTCATCACGTTACATGGCACCGTTGGCACCGTTGGCTTTGGAGGTCGTGCAAGAGACGCCATGCTACAAGCTGGTCATTACAGAGCCACAAATGACACGGACACACGCTCCCGTGCCCTCGCGCAGTACCGCCAGCCTCCATTAAAGTGTAATTGATACACTTTCGTCATTGTTCGCCTCCCCCTGAACCGGTTCAGGGGGATGGTGCGCCAGAACCTCAGCACTTTGAAAGGCAAGCGTAATCGTTCGACATTTTGTAGCGGCTCGAGATGCGTCCATAAATAACGGCCGTACGCATCTGACAGCTCCGACCGTAGCCAGTTTGACAGTTGAGTAAATTTTTATTATACTACCCAAGTTTTTTTGTTTTCGCTTCGAAGCTTTTTCGCCGTTTTCGTTGATTATTGGAATTTTATACACGACGTGCGTGATTTACGACCGCAAAGCCCCGCACGAAAAATGATAAATTGTCACCAGCGTGGCCGCGCACATGCACAGAGAAGGGGAACTGCACGGGAATGTGATTCGCCTCACCGTGTTCATCGATAATAAAACTAGCGAGAAGCAGCACAACAATCCATAAATAGCGCCGCGCGCCATTAAAATAACCATTTGCATCCGTAAAGCATCCGTGAACGGAACGAAACGTGCTGATAAATGCGCAACACTCGCACTCACTCATCAAACAAAACCCTTTCATTTAACGTAATAGGTAGGTGCTCTCGATGCTACCGTTGTGTTTTATTTTCATTTATTTTATACGCTCACAAATACCATTACCGATTGTGTGCCCTCCCATTAGCAGAACAATAGTCACGACGGCGCTGTCGGAAAAGTAGTACATCTTCACAAATCGTTAGCCGATCACCGCTGGCAGGGCAGAGCAGGGCATGGCGTTGGTGGCATCATTTGTTACGCCAGCAGCGTCCCGGTACGCTTTGCCGCGGTAACCATTTTTATGGCTTTTTATGGGCCATTCTCTCGGCTGCCGCGCCCGATACACTTTCTTCCTCGGGAGACGCAAAATCTCGACACCCACTTTAAATTGATGAGCGAAATGAATGTGTGTTTCGTTGCTGGTTCGTTTGCGTTTTGCGTGCATATTAGTGCATCCCAGCAGAAATGCGTAACGAACAGCTACAGCTCCCGCCATCAATCATCTCCAAATGTAGTGACTATCGACGTGCGTCCCGTGCTGTGCGTTATAGCGCCTTTCTTATCCGTCGCAAACGTGCACCATCTAGCGATCCAAGTGAGCTCCGTTCCAAGTTTCTCAACCGTCATCGCTTGCTGTTACTAGAGTTAGAGTATCAGTTTATGGCACTTGAATATAAAACGCAATAGAAGAGGTTTTACACCGTAGGATTTGAAAACATAACAATGATTTCTTCCAAAGTTTCAAGTTTTGAAGAAAATTAATCGACATTTGAGAAATATACGTAATGCATGAAGATAGCTCGGCTGATAACGAGAATTAAAAGACTAGCTTCGAAAAGATGAAAGGAGGTAATTGTATGGTTATTTGTTCTATGCTTCTGGAATGTTGAGTATCAAACTAAAATACTGATTCTGCGTTTTGAAGACTACCGTAAACTGGTGCATGGTAAAGCTTATGTGCAAATGATATTTTATTCGTGGAAAACAGCCTACTAGATGATCTGAATGGAAACATTGCATGAAAAAAATAATCGCATTTTATCAATGCTGGCTGCAAGCTAAGGTTACGAACATGTTTCTAATAAGGCTAAGCTAATTTCAACTCTGTTTTGAAATATTTAAACCCCCTCTTCGTATTTTCGAAAACTGGAACATTACTTCTGCAATCTGTTCCCCATGGAGTTTAATTTAAACACTTATTTAACGCACAATAAATAGGAAGAATGGAATAGAATAGAAAAGAAAGAAAAACTACAGCAGTTTTCCTACCGAAAACCAGAATTATAATAATTATTCATCTTACGTATTAAAAGTATCGGATTCTTCGATCCAAGCGATCCAAGTGGGCTCCGTTCCAATTTTTTCAAGCCTTATCTCTTGCTGCTACTATTTATACCCACTGACATTCAATGTGTAGCGCCCTCTGGCAGGAAACGCTGCAATCTATTTTTTCCTTTTTATTTTTCTCTCTCTCTCTCTTTCTCTCTCTTTCACTCGCTCACGCTTATGGAGCAACGCAATAGTTTATATTGTATTAATCCTGCTTCGTTCACGGGAGTTAAACTTTAAAGCGAAACAAAACCAGCGACGGCCCACGCTTGGTTCATAAATCTGCATTCGGACGTAATCCTCGGCGTGTACGCAATAACTCGAGCGATTGCAGCGACCGCAGCATCCACGCACGCGGTAAAGCATGTTACCGGTTTTCGTTGCTGTACTTTTTTGTCTTAGCCAATCGTTTACTAACTGTTCCTTGAGATCTGGTTTTTATGACGTCCGGCACACACCGACGCAACGTGCTTCATTTCCGCCGAGGCGGTCCTGCCTTCGCTAGACAACTCGTTTTGTCATCAAGTCAGCAAAGGCCTGAGCAAAGGCTGCCTCCGCCCGAAATCATCATGCTGATTTTTATTGTTTATTGATTCCGTTGGCAACCTTCTGCGAGATCGCTTGGAGTGCCCATTAAACCTGGGTTTCAAAGCCGCGCTCAAGATATAATTTGACTGTTTACGCTGCGTGGTGCACGATCGACTGCGTCTCGGAACGGCTTTTTCTCGAAAGAAACAACAACAAAAACCGACAAAACGAAACCTTTACGCCCGAATACGGCGATGACCTTTTGCACGGCGGAGTGGTTTCGACTGGGGGAGCAGGAGGCTAGCCAGGAGTTTAGTACGGTTTCCAAATTGTATTGTGTGCTGTTCAATGTCGAAATCGACACCTAAACCATAGTGCACGGTACCGGCAAAGCGCGCACGGAGCAAGGTAGCGCCCCATAATTTGGGTAGGGGCGGCCATTGCGTAGGCGATCAAAATGGTTCGCTCCGTTCGGGCTGTCCAGCTGCAGCCATGTTTCGGGAGCAGCGCCTGCATCGTGGCCGGAGGATCTCCTATGCGCCTGTGCGTGGCGCCACCCTGGGGCTGACTTCACGGCACGGCACGGTGCTATGATTAAATTTCGTTCTGCGCCCGGGCTGACTACGTGTTGCTGCACCGTCGCACAGCACGCCTTCATTACCCGCCGTCGCCGGCCTGCACATTTCGCCCAAGGTTCCAAGGTCGCACGCGAGAGATGGAGTTCACGGTGGCGCACGAGTGAACCCTCATTAGCTGGGGCGTACGTGAAGGCATGGCTGCAGTGCACGCGCTCGCCAACCAGCGCACCCGCTCCGGTGCGGTGCGTATGCAAAGTATCTTCGATTGTGCTGCAGCGCAGCCCAGTGTCTGGCTGGCGACCCTTCGCCGCAGCCTAATGAGCAGGCCGTGAGCCGGGGAGCTCGCGGAACGAGTTTTTCCACGTTCGCGCCCACTGGTGGCTGATTAAGCGCGATAACGACTGGCGCTGACTTTGTCGCATGGCGTGAGGAGAGGGAGCGTCTGTTTGTATTTATAGAATCAGCATGAGACGTGAACGTGACGCACTGACCTTCCTGGCACCCGCACACGCTCTTATATCTCAATATCCTTTTATGGGCGCTTTCATACTTGAAAGTCGCACTCGATCTGTCGGTGTTTCGATCGATACCGAAGATGAATTTACGAGGTCAAAGTTATCGAATGAAACTACCAGCAGAACTGTGGCAGCATTCACGCAGGGCTTTTTTAGGTTAAATTATCTGTTTATATCATTATGTTTATTATCATGTCCTGATTGTTTCTAGAAAAGAAACGAAAGATTATACACAAACTATGTCCCGTCTGCTTTCAGCATCTGCATCTACTCTATACCAAAAGTTAAGCATAACTATTAATTTTCATTTTATGAGTTGTTCATTTGTATAGCCGGCTTTACACGTCGCTATAACAACCTGAGAACGATGGGAGAATACCAAGCGAGACGTCAAACGACGGAACCTTACAACATTTCACAACTATACTGTTTCAAATTAATTTAAATATACTTGAATATGTTTATGTATGAAAACATTTTTTTTTGTTTGAAAACAAAAACTGTGATTTTCAAACTACATACAATTTTGTTAAAAATACACCTCGGTTTGAGAGCGTTCTCGCCTCGAGGGTTCCTGCAATGCACGATCGAAGCTAGAACGGCCAAGCGAGAACTTTGACAGCTGTCTTGCATGGGTTTCAGGTCGTTAGTGCCATACAGCCATGTAAAGCCCGCTTATTATGAACTCGAAATTTATAAACATGGAATAACGTTTGCATTATAAAATTGCGACAAAATGCTTAGATTTTTCATGAGATTACCCTGCCACCCAGTGGTCGGTCATCCATTCAGTGGTCAATGTATATTTGTTGACAACATACTGTCAAAATGTGGCGCCTCTATCACTTCATTTACATTAGCTATGGTCAAAACAGTGAAGGAACTCCATTCTATGATTTGTTCGAACCGCCTGCTCAATCCGAGCCTAACAAAGTTCGTGCCATTGTGACACACTTTGTATTGACCGGATACTATTGGGAAATTTTTTATATGATTCTGGCACTTCTGGAGGAGGGAAAATTCATCAAAAGGAAACCTGGTTATGGCCATAACAAGTTCCCGAGGAAGGTGTTTCTGCGGATCACAATAAGCGAAAAGGAGATGTCACGTCCCTCTTCTTTTCATCGTGGCTGGCATTGACCGGAGTGATTTATAGTACGGAGTGCCTCCCAGAAGTGAACTACTTCATAAAAAATATCACGATTGGTGTTTTGGCCACGTGTAGCTTGGCCCACTCCTCGAAGAAAGTGCTGGAAGAAATGGCGCAGTTGGGCATTCCGGTGGCGCTCAACCATGCTAACTCAGCTTTAACGTGGCCAAGCTCTGCCCGATCGAGATTTTTGGACACATTTGAAGAGGAGAATGTATTCAAATAATTTCGTGGCCAAAACCGGGGATGAATTGATAAAAATGGCGACCTAGGAACTGAAGATAATGCCAACATTTTACTATGGTACACCATAACTCATGAGGTTAGTTGTATTTTGCAGCATACTCGTAGCTTATCTGTCGTAAGATCACTCCAAACACTGTATTTAGAAAGTTGTGGCCAAAACCTACGTACATATCTCCCCGTATTGACACGGTCTTAGTAATAATGCAAATTTATGTGTATTTAACCTCGATGTATGATAGATTTTGACATTGGCTGTATCATCCCATCCCCCATCTTGATCCCAGCCGTAGTATTTATCGTAACTCAAACTTTAATTTGGTATCACCTATGAAGGTGTTTGTGACTGGTCTCTAAGGCTTGCTGCAGTCAGTGCGACTTAGTTTCTAATTGCGTCACTGATCGAGAGATGGCGCCACTCAATTGCCTTTTGAAAGCTATATCCATTTTACAAGAACAATAAATAAACGATCATTTTGCGATGTTACGCCATCGGCCTAAAGTGAAAAAGGCGCATATTATGCTCGTTAAAAAATATCGTTCAATGTCAGATTCGATCGTACCAGCACTTCCACCAGCACGAAAGATCACGAAAGCAGTTATGTACACACAAAATAAAAAAAAAAACACATTATCTACCTGCCCGCCGATTGCATTTTCAAGCGGGTGCTTCTTTCAACAACTTTTACAATAAATCATTTGCATACTCATTAAACTGCAGCCCTGCTGTACCGTTTAATAAGATCATTCTGCTTCGCCTAAATGGCCCACCCGGCCCCCCCTTCAAACCGCAGCGCCCTATCAGCGGCACGCTTCGTGCAGGGTGAGCAATTTCTCACCGACGACACCATAATTCCTGCCGGGTCTGGTACGGAGCCGGAGCGAGTCATAAATTCTCGCTGCTGACGATTGCTAAACTTCATCACTTTTAGTTTCTTTTTTTTTGTTGGTATGCACCACACGGATCATCATAGTCATAATCTTGTACGCTATTTCATTCGCCATTTCAGGAGGGGCAACAAAAAAAAAACAGTGCCAACCCATTGCACGCCACCGCTCTCGATCAAATAAGACTGCGCAGCTCGTCTGCCGTCACACACCCAGAAGGGCTCACAGGGCAAGGGCAAAGACGTTTCTTCACGAGTGGCACGAACCACCAAGCACTGGCAGGCGATAGCGAGAGAGAGAGAGAAAAAATAGTAACGAGTTGTGGAAAAACTCAGCATCACCAAAAGCTCCACCAAAACGACCGCAGCAGCAGCAGCAGCAGCATCAACCGCGGCTATGAAGATCGTGACATAATCTTAGCATAAATCATAGTGCACCATCCCAGCAGCAGCAAGGGAGGGGGTGGTTTGGGGTGAAAAGTTTGGACAGCTATGCCGCGCTTTCCGAGTGGACCGAGCTTTTTTTCTATTTTCATCATTTCTGCGTGGATGGGACGGGGAACGCAAACCCTTGCGTTGGGACCGGGTTAAATGTGTTTGAAAATGGGTTGCAATCGCAATGCATTTTGTGAGGTTATTGCAAGTGAGGAATTTGATAGTGACAGCATCTGAAGGAAATAAAATGAATGTCAATGTCCTTGAGCAAACGGCTCAATGATGCTTATTATATGTTTAAAAAAAAAAACGGGATGAATAAATAGTGTTCAATGAGAATTGTTTTAAGTATTATTTTGTACCATATGAACAAAGGATTATCTCTGTTGAAACACTTAAATTCTTTTACAATTTGTTGAATAAATGTGGTTTATAAATTATTTTTTTCAATTTGTTGTGTTGTGTATCTACAGCAACAGAAAAAAAACTGAACATAGGAGCAAAAATGGAAAATTAATTTAGGGTTTTAAAACATTAGTTTTTTAAATGCTTGTTGCAGTATTTATACGAAATAGGAAACTTTTCCCATGCTAATACACGAAACAATTTAAGACCGTAACAAATATGATTCAATCAAATCAGTGTTATTAATAATAAAGCGCTTGAAAAATTAACCAAATGCAGTCAAGTATTCTCATGACTTTAATTTATACAATACGCGAACGACTTTAAAAAATATTCAAAAAACTACATGTTCTATTTTTTCTGCCAGTCCGGAAACGTTTCCTAGAAAGGAGGATATTGATTTTCATGAAATTTCCATAATTAATGTACAGTGCTCATCCAGTGTTTTACCATCGGTTTCGGGGAAAGCTTTACAATGAAGTTTTCATTTATCAACTTATAGCTCATAAAAGTAATTGGTTTAATTCGGTTCTGATTGGGAATTTTCCCAGGGTGACATTTGTAAGAACCACTAATTAAGTTATTTTTTCACTTGAAACACATAAATGGAACAAACGTTGCCGCGCTGGCAGTTTTCCATTCATTTCGCCAGATGCACCGACAAGATGCATCAGAAGCATCATCAAATTTGACACATATTTGGACAGCAAACAGGCAGCGGTAATCGAGAAAAAGGACAAATGAAAAATTAAGCATGTGTACTATTATTACGCATTATTAAAGCAAGTTAATAATTACTGTTGTGATGTAATTTGCAACAAATTCGTAATTCCACAATGTAATTCGCACCACCTTTCAAACATGCTCACAATCTTTACAATCAAAATTTACATCCAAACTTCATGGCTTACATCAAATAAAGCAAATTAAAAGGCGATAAAGGCAAATTAATTACATTATTATTATTAGTATTATTATTATTATTTATTATTGCACTGCCGCGGAGCGTTGGTTGAAAAGTAGCGAGAACGGCGAACGTTATCTAGCTGCACGTCTGCAGTGTCTTAATCTTGACGAATCTTACATACTAAATGTTATAAAAATAGTCGAAAATTATAGGCTAGAAAATATTTCACAGAACATTTTCTGATTTCGTTTGGACAAACGTTCTCATCACTCTGTTTCAAACAAACTTTCAGTTATATCTATTCTGACCCCTTATTTTGAGCGGATCATTCCTTTGTCGAATCTCGACAGGTTTTCAGATCCTTCAAAAGATTTACAATGTTTCCCACAATGAAAGCGCGGAACTCAGCCAACTCGAAAAAAGGGCCTCCCCTTCAGCCCACCCATGCCAGCGAGCTTGCCAACGTTTTAACGAGTTCGCGCACCGCACGGCGATGACATATTTTAATTTTCCACCGGCGTCGCAAAAGGGCGCCGGGCGCTAAAGTTGAAAGTTTAACCATAAAACATACTTTATGCTTGTTTCTCAAACATTTGCCACTTTGCACTTCTGCACGTGGGCCCGTTTGTTTTTCTCGCATATTCAATTGCCAATTCTGCTATTTTCTGCAATTTTCTTAACTTTTTCTGTATCATTCTTTCAGTAGTTTAAAAATTTCTATGGATTTGTTTTAAAAATCGTTCAATTAGGATAAAATTACCTAAACATCGAGACAACTTTTACACATTTAACGTGCGTTGAATCCAAAACGTACAAAAAAACATTGTATATTGCTGTTGTATCAGTTACAGTTACATAATTTTTTTAAAGTTATTAGTTGTTAAAATTCAAACTCACAAAAATCCAATTCAAAAAGCTGTTTCGTTTACAAAAAACTCCATCCAAAACATGATGCTCATATTCATATGAAAACGATCGCGTTCTACCCTAGCCCTGTAAGGGTTTTTTTTTGCGGGGCTTAACATTCGCCCCCATTGCCCAACACTATCGCGTCTTCTGGCTGACGTGATAAAGCGATGAGCAGATAAAGATTTAAATGCGATGGCGCGTTGCATCATCGCGTACCGCGCACGCCATTCGGGTGCGTGTGCATTTTTGCGTGTTTTGTCGCTTCTCGCTTCTTTTTCTCACTGCACGCCAAACTGCAGCCGGTTGCATTTGCAGCTGGAAGCTGAGGCGCCGTTACCCGCACAGACGCCGGTGTCACGCTATCTTGAACGCCACCGATGTGCGCGATTGTGCATATTTGTGGATGCTGCTGGAAAGGCAAAACGCCGGCACACCGCATTACCCGGCTGCACCGGCACAATGTTTCCCACAATGAAAGCGCGGAACTCAGCCAACTCGAAAAAAGGGCCTCCCCTTCAGCCCACCCATGCCAGCGAGTTTGCCAACGTTTTAACGAGTTGAGGAAAGGAAAAGTAAGTAAAACAAATACACAAGAAGGACACGCGATTGACAGAGGAATTATGAGGAGTGGATGAAAGCAGATCGCAGACGAGAACGAAAGAAAGCTATAAATATGGAAAATTATGTCCCAAAACTATAAAAATAAGATAAAATGAGTGAGCAGAACCTTTCATTGGCTTTTTTCTGCTATTTTCTGCAATTTTCTTAACTTTTTCTGTATCATTCTTTCAGTAGTTTAAAAATTTCTATGGATTTGTTTTAAAAATCGTTCAATTAGGATAAAATTACCTAAACATCGAGACAACTTTTACACATTTAACGTGCGTTGAATCCAAAACGTACAAAAAAACATTGTATATTGCTGTTGTATCAGTTACAGTTACATAATTTTTTAAATTCATTTATTCTAGAATATGCTAGCGTTAGCTATTGTCAGCTCAGTATTCAGTGATAAAATATAAAACAAACTCAGAGACAGTTTACTAGAGTTGTTTTTCGTCACTGTTTTTATTGTTCCACCCACGTTGTGTAAATGTTGACTTAGGAACTCTTAGCCAAAGACACTCAAACATGCCCCAGCATGTTTTGTACGTGGGCTGCCACTTGGAGATATTGATGCCCTGGTTGCCCCTATATGTTTCCTCTCGTTATCTCCGCCTTAGTCATCCTTCAACAATTTCTTCTGTTTCGGATGCTTAAATAGGTATTTGTATTACTTTGGCATCAATTCTTCCTTTCGTTCGCGTATTATAAATAAATAAATTATGTGATTGTAAATGTTATAATCTCCTTATGTATTTAATTTTCTCTCTTTTCTTATTTTTTTCTTTTCTTTCTTGTATATTATAATATTTACACATTTTGTATTGTAATTTTATTACACAATTTGAGCACTTAAATCAGAAATTTTTGATTTAAAAATATAAAGAAATTTTTATCCATATTTGAATCTCCAACAATGTTCCCGAGCGAATGAGTTGAACAGTTGAACTTGAACATGTGTTCAAGTTCCCAAGTTTGGGAGATCAATCTCACAATTTTCTACGAAATTTCACCCTAGAATGATTTTGCTCAAGAATCAAAATTCGCTTCCCGGCAAAGTTAGAAGATTGTAGTATAAATAAAATTAATTATTAAGCATTAAGCATTACTAAGTATTAAGTATTAGTTAAGTCATTTAATCATTCTTATTTTATCCAATTGGTTTACTTCAACAGACGCACATTCATTTCAAATTGAAAATTGTGTTTCAACATATTTACACTGGTTATCTTGTTATTTAATATTGAAAAATTCCTTCCAAAAAAACAAAACTGAGTTATGTGCGAGAGTCTAAATTAATTTCATGCCAGCAGCTTGTTTCAAAATCGTTCGTCCATCGCAACGTGATCGAGCTGGCAACATCTCACTTCAACCGAATCAACTGGCCCAAATAACAGCGAAATGATAAATGTTCATTGATGTTGCTCACGCAATCTGCACTTTCGTTCTAATTCACCCAGTTGAAACAACCTTACCACGTTCTCGCCACGCTCGATGCACGAGCATTTATCGAAACCCTCACACAGTCCGCGAGCACGCGGGAAGGGCGGCCGGACCGGGCAGAACTTAAACAATTAAACCACACGCGCTCCATTTCGGTCAACAGCCATGTTTCATCCCGCAGCCTAAAGTTCGTCCCACGGACAGCCGCTTTAACCGGATCCCAACCGAACCGAGCGTCATCGACCGCCAGACCATCACACGACGATAATAAATGGTTATGGATGTCAATAATTACATTATTAAATTGTGATGCGCACGAGATAACCTCGGCGTTTTTTTTTTTATA
>KZ073119.1:5246-17172 GCA_002091845.1 Anopheles cracens
ATCATCTGCATCATGGAGTTCAAATAACTCGTATCGCTTGAAAACGAACTCAACGGTAATGAGAGTAGATTTCGAGAAGGAAGAAAGCAAAATTTCGAGAATATCTCACCTTCTCCACGCTTAAGAAGCTAAACACTGGCATGCTGTACGCAGAAGTCTATCAGATCAAGGAGGCTTCTGAGCTTTACACCTGATTAGTACTAAGTAAACCGAAGATTGTATTCCAACGCCGGATTGGACGTATATTTATTTGCTTATCCGCTTCGAGGCCCTTATGGTGTCATCAAAGCAACAGACTTTCTTGAGAAATCATGTTGCTTAATGGTATTGTTCGATTACCAGGACCATCACCGAAAATCACCTTCAAAGCCTACCGGTGTCTGAGAAAAGACCAATGTTGCTTTGATCGAAAAAGGTGCTGTTTATTTTCGGATTTTTTGAGGAATTTTTCCGAAAAGCGTCTCTTTTTCGAAAGACATTACCGCAGTATTTGGAAAAGGATAAAGCGCATCTTCGTGGGAAATTAATCTCATTTAGCTCGGTGTGATCCCACCCCACCCCACGTGACATCATTTCCCGGACACCTTTTCTGCATCCAAGAAGGCCAATTTAATCTCCCCGGTGAAGGGCTTCACGGAATGTTGCGAGAGTTCACGGAAAAAGCGTTCATACAGGATGAAATGTGTTGGAAGACAAATTGTTTGTAATACTTGGAAAGCGGTAAAAGTCATTGTTGACCAAATTCAACCATTAAGATTACAAACATAACTGAAATCGTAAACAATCGCTCGCATCATTGATCCAGCTGTTAGTTTCAAACCCGTGCTAAGCTTCGCGTCGTGTCCCGCCGCTGATATGTCACTTACGTTAATGTCCTTCCGGCCTGCTGGGCGGAACACTTCTCACCGAACTGCTTTCCCAGAAAACCAGCTGCCATAAATAACCGATTTGACCGTATGGACCAGCAAGGAGCTCCAGGCAGGCCCACCACAAAAACCAGTGCACCGTGCACGGTACGCCGTACCCGAACGCGAACGCAAACTGCGTCGAACCGAGGCAGCCCCCAGTTGTGAAGCTGCGTAACCGGATGGTACGACGAGCGCGATAAACGGACGCCTTTGAGACTATCTTTTACCGCACCCTTGTGACAGCGGCCATTTTTTCCAGTCCACCCACCCTCCCACAGCGCGAGCAGCCTGGTCGCTTTCGTGCTGCAGGCCCACCCTGCGCCGCACGCTCCGGAAGACATGTGAAACTATTTGTCTCCCGCTCCGGGCGCAACGTGATCCCACGACGCCGGTCGGTGAAGGATGTTTCGGCGTAGCGCGCCGCACACGGCTAGGCACGGCCATAAAACTAACCACGGGGGGAAGAGGCCAACGGGAGAACAACAACCACGGCACACAAAAAAAAGAACCCACTCGCCAGCGCGGTCCGGGCGCTGCCGTCGACGGAAACCTGCCGTGACGGCGGCGTGACTGCGAGCGAACGCTGCCGGAGAAGCCTTACCCTAATTGATTTCAATTGAGCTTAATTATTTAATAGGCCCACTGCGGGTATGTCAGCGACATTACGGTTGACAGTCGCGCATTGTTGTCGCTGCCCGCCATCGGGACGGATCGCGCTGTTCGTTGCGGACGTAGCCGCTGGTGTCGCACTCAGCCCTCAGGGTCTCGGCAATCTTCCGCCGCGTATTCGCTGCGTCCGGGATGAAAAAAACACATGCTTCTCGAAAAACGAACCGAAAGAAAATGCAACTAGAGTGGCGGGCGAAGAAAAAAAACGAAACGAACAAACGGTCGTCGGGCTCACGCTGCGATCACGGTGGCAACGGATTCGATCGCGTCATTCGCGGACACGCGGACATGTGCCTGCGGACGGGCAGACGAGCAAATAAATCACCCCCCACCCTCCGGCGGGTGGAGCACAACATGGCCCTGCCCCCCCGAGTGACAGGTTGAAGAAGCGGTCCGGTGCGCTAGGTGCACGCGACGAATGGAAACGCACACATAAAACACACACAACATGGCGGCGGCTCTGACCTCATGGCCGGGGCCGGGGTCGTCAAGATGGCCAGGCGTTTGAAAACGGCCGGCCGCTGGACATGTCAAAAATCCCCCTCCCATCAGGCGGTACACACACACCCACACACACGCATACATACACAGAAACACTCGAAATACATATCATTATGTCCCGCGTCCGCCCGAATGATGGTGCTCGACTTGAAGCTGCTGTGCTGGGGTCGGGGGGGAGGGAAGGATGGGAGGTGGAGGGAGGGTGGGAGAGCCAGCCGCTAACCCGCTTTTTTATGATGATGGGCACATATATAATGATATATAAATGATGAAATATTATAATACCATTCCGAGCGGCATTGTGCTACACCGTTTTCGTCATGTTCGCATACGTTTCGGCGTGACGTTTTTTTTTTTGTTCATTCGATTCGGTTCGTGAGCGTTGGTGGAACGGGGTGGAAGGGGGCGGGGGTGGCTTGCGGTGGGATATTTTCGAAACGAAGCGTTCATATCATCAGCGGTTTAAGTATTCAGCTCTCTCTCTCTCCCTGCTCTATCCGCTCCGCACCGAAACCCGTGCGCGTTTGATGTTTCGGTTTCGGTTTGGCCTCACGACTTCCTTCAGCCGTCATTCGGTCCATTTTCGGGATCCGTCTCCCCATGCCCACCCCGCGTGCGCCTTTGTTTGGCATTTAGGGGATTTATGTATTTTTAGCAGGAAATAAAGAAGAACTCTCGACGGACCGGGGCGCGCGCTTGGCACAGACGGATACGCGAACAATAACGATATCGGCAGCGGGCTCGGGCTCGGACTGAAAACAACATGCCCTCAGCTCGCTCTCAGCTTCCTCCGCCCCCTCACCCACCCAGCCACTGCATCAGCAATGAGTCAAAAAGGAGAAAAAAACGGAAAATCATACAAGCACCACACAAAGACGGCTGCCGTTTTACGGCTCTATTCGCGCGCGCTCACCCGTTTGCGACCGTGCAGTGATGAAGAAATAAAACACAGCGCTGCAGCCTGCTATGCAAACAGGATCACCGCGTGGATCCTTTAACGAGGCTGAGCGTTTCGTCAGCTTTTTGTACTTATTACTCTTCTCGCCTCCCCCGCCCAGGAAAGGATCATGCAGCAGCGCCAGGTGGGCAAGTGTCTTTTTGTTGCATAAATAATCGGCGACACCTCCACCAAACGGAGGTGCACACGGGCGCTGGTTTGGGAATAGGAATATGTTTTAATTTACGCACCGCGTATCGACAGGCTTGTGCGCGGTCGTTAATTAAGTAGGAACACGGCTTCATTTACGCGATACGGCGCGATACGACACGGTTCGGGCTGTGGCGCACACATTAAACCGGGTGGCTGCGTGTCACTGCACGTGCGGGGCCGTGTTTGTTGTGCTGGTTTAAATTGTTCTTTTTGATTGCTTGAATAATTACAACTTTAAACAGTGCTTTTGAAGGGTCTATTTAAGGAAGGACTCTATTTAAGGACTCAGTAATTAAAATGTTTCAATTTGCCGTACTCGAACAAGATGTGATTGTGAGTAAAAATGTGTTTTTGCGATTTTTATTGTATATCCTTTTATTGCATTCACATGAATATTTTTTTATAAATATTACGAAAAACTAAAAAAATGAAGTTTTTAAATACATTTAATGGAAACAAAAATAATATTAAATAAACAAATTCATAAAAATTACATAAAGCTTGTAACATACGTATGTATTACTCGAAATACATACACTACACAAATTACATAAACAAAATGAAAAAATGCAGAATTATGACCTAGAATAGTTTATTACGATTATTTTCTTTATGATAAATGAACAATGCACTTTTAGATAGTTTATGTTAGTTTATTAAATAGTATAGCATTGATTACTACCTGATCTTTCAGCTTAGTATATTTTAGAATGATAATAACATTTTCTTTGGTGTCAAAAAGATCATTTACCAAGATTGGTTCTGAACGTCAGATTATTTCTAGTAGGAGCTTTATTGCAAAACACATTCTGCCTTTGAAGCACATTATCATATCGGTTGTTCTGTTTGAAGTCAATAAGTTTTCTACCATCATTGGTCATTGCTTTGTACATTTCGACACAAACATAACTATGCTGAAATATTTTTCAAAACTATAAAAAATAAGCTCTATTGGCTTACTGTGAGCTGCTTAAGGTGCATTAATATCTTTATTTGAAGTGATACGGAACGAGCACTTGTTTTCTATGATGATAAATGCATCTATAAAAGAATTTAACCACATTTTTTTCATGATTAAGATAAAGATTTACATTGCATAATTTATTTTATAAACAACTTTATCATTTGGAAGCATCTTTCAACGACTGTTATTACGAGTTATACGCAATAAAAAAAACAATTAAGTTCATGATCCATTTCTAAAAACTAATATGTAGGTTGAGGAAAAATTATCATTTTGATTCAATCCTTAAAATCAACTCCTTAATTTTGAATTAATAATCATAGGCTTAAACGTCAAAACAATGTTTTTTTTCTATCATCATTATCAAACGGAGGTGCACACGGGCGCTGGTTTGGGAATAGGAATATGTTTTAATTTACGCACCGCGTATCGACAGGCTTGTGCGCGGTCGTTAATTAAGTAGGAACACGGCTTCATTTACGCGATACGGCGCGATACGACACGGTTCGGGCTGTGGCGCACACATTAAACCGGGTGGCTGCGTGTCACTGCACGTGCGGGGCCGTGTTTGTTGTGCTGGTTTAAATTGTTCTTTTTGATTGCTTGAATAATTACAACTTTAAACAGTGCTTTTGAAGGGTCTATTTAAGGAAGACTCAGTAATTACAATGTTTCAATTTGCCGTACTCGAACACGATGTGATTGTGAGTAAAAATGTGTTTTTGCGATTTTTATTGTATATCCTTTTATTGCATTCACTGGGAGGTGGAGGGAGGGTGGGAGAGCCAGCCGCTAACCCGCTTTTTTATGATGATGGGCACATATATAATGATATATAAATGATGAAATATTATAATACCATTCCGAGCGGCATTGTGCTACACCGTTTTCGTCATGTTCGCATACGTTTCGCCGTGACGTTTTTTTTTTTTGTTCATTCGATTCGGTTCGTGAGCGTTGATGGAACGGGGCGGAAGGGGGCGGGGGTGGCTTGCGGTGGGATATTTTCGAAACGAAGCGTTCATATCATCAGCGGTTTAAGTATTCAGCTCTCTCTCTCCCTGCTCTATCCGCTCCGCACCGAAACCCGTGCGCGTTTGATGTTTCGGTTTCGGTTTGGCCTCACGACTTCCTTCAGCCGTCATTCGGTCCATTTTCGGGATCCGTCTCCCCATGCCCACCCCGCGTGCGCCTTTGTTTGGCATTTAGGGGATTTATGTATTTTTAGCAGGAAATAAAGAAGAACTCTCGACGGACCGGGGCGCGCGCTTGGCACAGACGGATACGCGAACAATAACGATATCGGCAGCGGGCTCGGGCTCGGACTGAAAACAACATGCCCTCGGCTCGCTCTCAGCTTCCTCCGCCCCCTCACCCACCCAGCCACTGCATCAGCAATGAGTCAAAAAAGAGAAAAAAACGGAAAATCATACAAGCACCACACAAAGACGGCTGCCGTTTTACGGCTCTATTCACGCGCGCTCACCCGTTTGCGACCGTGCAGTGATGAAGAAATAAAACACAGCGCTGCAGCCTGCTATGCAAACAGGATCACCGCGTGGATCCTTTAACGAGGCTGAGCGTTTCGTCAGCTTTTTGTACTTATTACTCTTCTCGCCTCCCCCGCCCAGGAAAGGATCATGCAGCAGCGCCAGGTGGGCAAGTGTCTTTTTGTTGCATAAATAATCGGCGACACCTCCACCAAACGGAGGTGCACACGGGCGCTGGTTTGGGAATAGGAATATGTTTTAATTTACGCACCGCGTATCGACAGGCTTGTGCGCGGTCGTTAATTAAGTAGGAACACGGCTTCATTTACGCGATACGGCGCGATACGACACGGTTCGGGCTGTGGCGCACACATTAAACCGGATGGCTGCGTGTGAATGCACGTGCGGGGCCGTGTTTGTTGTGCTGGTTTAAATTGTTCTTTTTGATTGCTTGAATAATTACAACTTTAAACAGTGCTTTTGAAGGGTCTATTTAAGGAAGGACTCTATTTAAGGACTCAGTAATTAAAATGTTTCAATTTGCCGTACTCGAACAAGATGTGATTGTGAGTAAAAATGTGTTTTTGCGATTTTTATTGTATATCCTTTTATTGCATTCACATGAATATTTTTTTATAAATATTACGAAAAACTAAAAAAATGAAGTTTTTAAATACATTTAATGGAAACAAAAATAATATTAAATAAACAAATTCATAAAAATTACATAAAGCTTGTAACATACGTATGTATTACTCGAAATACATACACTACACAAATTACATAAACAAAATGAAAAAATGCAGAATTATGACCTAGAATAGTTTATTACGATTATTTTCTTTATGATAAATGAACAATGCACTTTTAGATAGTTTATGTTAGTTTATTAAATAGTATAGCATTGATTACTACCTGATCTTTCAGCTTAGTATATTTTAGAATGATAATAACATTTTCTTTGGTGTCAAAAAGATCATTTACCAAGATTGGTTCTGAACGTCAGATTATTTCTAGTAGGAGCTTTATTGCAAAACACATTCTGCCTTTGAAGCACATTATCATATCGGTTGTTCTGTTTGAAGTCAATAAGTTTTCTACCATCATTGGTCATTGCTTTGTAGCGCGCTTGGCACAGACGGATACGCGAACAATAACGATATCGGCAGCGGGCTCGGGCTCGGACTGAAAACAACATGCCCTCAGCTCGCTCTCAGCTTCCTCCGCCCCCTCACCCACCCAGCCACTGCATCAGCAATGAGTCAAAAAGGAGAAAAAAACGGAAAATCATACAAGCACCACACAAAGACGGCTGCCGTTTTACGGCTCTATTCGCGCGCGCTCACCCGTTTGCGACCGTGCAGTGATGAAGAAATAAAACAGAGCGCTGCAGCCTGCTATGCAAACAGGATCACCGCGTGGATCCTTTAACGAGGCTGAGCGTTCCGTCAGCTTTTTGTACTTATTACTCTTCTCGCCTCCCCCGCCCAGGAAAGGATCATGCAGCAGCGCCAGGTGGGCAAGTGTCTTTTTGTTGCATAAATAATCGGCGACACCTCCACCAAACGGAGGTGCACACGGGCGCTGGTTTGGGAATAGGAATATGTTTTAATTTACGCACCGCGTATCGACAGGCTTGTGCGCGGTCGTTAATTAAGTAGGAACACGGCTTCATTTACGCGATACGGCGCGATACGACACGGTTCGGGCTGTGGCGCACACATTAAACCGGGTGGCTGCGTGTCACTGCACGTGCGGGGCCGTGTTTGTTGTGCTGGTTTAAATTGTTCTTTTTGATTGCTTGAATAATTACAACTTTAAACAGTGCTTTTGAAGGGTCTATTTAAGGAAGACTCAGTAATTACAATGTTTCAATTTGCCGTACTCGAACACGATGTGATTGTGAGTAAAAATGTGTTTTTGCGATTTTTATTGTATATCCTTTTATTGCATTCACATGAATATTTTTTTATAAATATTACGAAAAACTAAAAAAATGAAGTTTTTAAATACATTTAATGGAAACAATATATAAATGATGAAATATTATAATACCATTCCGAGCGGCATTGTGCTACACCGTTTTCGTCATGTTCGCATACGTTTCGGCGTGACGTTTTTTTTTTTGTTCATTCGATTCGGTTCGTGAGCGTTGGTGGAACGGGGTGGAAGGGGGCGGGGGTGGCTTGCGGTGGGATATTTTCGAAACGAAGCGTTCATATCATCAGCGGTTTAAGTATTCAGCTCTAGGGGGGGGGGACGAGGAGGAGCCTGGAAAGCAAATCTCAAGCTCACAAGGGACAAACCTTTTTTCCCCGTCCGTGGCTCCCCATGTGGCCTTGAATGTGGGAGTGATGGGAACCCGCGCAGGAGAAGAAAAAAACTCATGCAAATTCCTATCCCCATTGATACCGTCCACGCCCATCATTCTCGAACGGACGGACGGGGCCCGTTAACTAAAGCCCGTTCGGCTGATGCGCAAAACAAACATGATCGTTCCCATACAGCGTGTAACCGATTTCCATAACCAACGAGACACGAGCACGAGTGAGAGCGAAATAGAGGGTGAAAAAAACGAGCTTTCGTAAAATATTCAATACAGTATCCTTTTAAAATTTGACCCCCGATAAGGCATCGGGCCGGCCCGGCATCGGAGTTGCCGAAAAACATATCTCGCAAAACAGCGCAAACACTCCACCCACTCCACCACCCACCGCCCTCACCATCCCCTTGTAAGTGACCGCATGAAAATTGAGTTCGCCTCCCTCGTGAGCCGGGCTCCATTTTTGCACTTGTAAATGGGTTACTTTCGTGCCTGTCCACTCCGATCACGGATATCGTGGGCCCGGTTATTCGGCATCGAACGTCGAACCCTTTTTTCGCATGCGGCACGATACTGCCCGGGAAAGAATCTCCCCTCAGCCAATGCGAGATTCCCTCTCAAGTGCATGCAGCGCGAGCCGGCCCGCTTCAGTTTCCCATGCTGGTTCGTGCAGTCATTGCAGTCGGCAAATAATTTATGTCTCTCTTTCTTCCCCAGAGCAACCCCGGACAAAACTGCCTGAAATCGTTTGCAATCTCCGACTAACGAATGTACTTCCCTTCGAAGGAAAGCCCCTTTAAAGATTACGCCGGGTTAGGCCGAGGCTCAACGAGATAAATGGTTCGGAAATTGAACACAAACACTGCTTGTTTGGCACGTCTCGGGGGCGCTCGCAAAACGTAAAGGCGCAGTGCGTGGCCGAGGCCAATGGGATAGATTAATGTTATTGTAAATATGAAATGGTTTCCGACTAACTGGCTTCCTTATACGGTGGGGCCTTTCCGCTGCTCTTTGAATAAATGAAATCGTGCGCATGAATATTGATGAATGTTTTTTTCAATATTTTGAAGGATATTAGAATATTAAACACGGAATACGCATTTCGGTACAACACGACAGTAAACAATAATAAAACACTTCTCTTCTGCAAAACTGCGCTAAATGATTGTTTAATTGACACTTCTACGTTTCAAGTAAATTCGTTTTATGCTCAGAACAAACTAGTATTAAAATATTTCTCTAATATTTAAACTAGTATCAAAATTATTTTTGCAATTTAAAGCTTTACTTAATGTTTTTCTTACTCGGTAGAGTAAGCATTTTAATCATTTTAAACCATTTCTATGAGAATACTTATTAAATTCCAAATAGAATAGTAATTTAAAGAATCTTCTTGATTTGAAAACATTGTCAGAAAACTAGAAGATGAATTCAAAATTTTAGCCATTCGTCCAAAACGATTTGCAAGTTAATTACGATGCTACCTACTGTTGCAATTCAAAGCTATAAAGGAAAACAAATACGAATAAACTCTATAAATATAAGCAGCA
Organism: Anopheles cracens; assembly: GCA_002091845.1. Classification (NCBI taxonomy): domain Eukaryota; kingdom Metazoa; phylum Arthropoda; class Insecta; order Diptera; family Culicidae; genus Anopheles; species Anopheles cracens. The sequence goes on from KZ073119.1 coordinate 14,802, forward strand.
TCGAGAACTTTCACAAGACGATGTTTCCCTATTGTATTCATGCAAAAATTCTCATGAAACTGCGCTGCACACCACCAGCATCAGTGCATGCGGCACGATACTGCCCGGGAAAGAATCTCCCCTCAGCCAATGCGAGATTCCCTCTCAAGTGCATGCAGCGCGAGCCGGCCCGCTTCAGTTTCCCATGCTGGTTCGTGCAGTCATTGCAGTCGGCAAATAATTTATGTCTCTCTTTCTTCCCCAGAGCAACCCCGGACAAAACTGCCTGAAATCGTTTGCAATCTCCGACTAACGAATGTACTTCCCTTCGAAGGAAAGCCCCTTTCCGGAGCGTATGAGATCATCCATCCGTACAAGCACTTCTTAGCGAACCTTGATCAAGCGAACGGTTTTTCCATAATTGCGCAGAATCGAGTAACGCTCGCATTACTGCATGTGCAACACGGTGCGAAAGCACTGCGATAAGCCGTCCACAGCGTCATGTGCAGTTTAAATCCGTTTCCAGCGTTAGTTAACAGCGCCGATAGAGAGTAGCTCCGGCCGCGTGCTCCTTCAGCAAATCTTCGCCAACATCCCCTGGTGAGCTGGTTAATCTAACTATTGAGAGTTGAAGAGTAATCGTCAGCTTTCGATGTTCCAAATCTGCTCACCCCCGTGCACGAACGACAAACCCGCAGACCGGAGGGCGACTACCGCCATAAGCGTGCTCGGCCCGGCGAAAGACCCTTGCGTTTCGCTCCTGCAGGGAGATCGTTCCGAGGCGATAAAACACTTCTTCACGCCGGGCACCACCACCATTCGCCACCATCGGTACCGTAGCGCACGAGATCGATCAGATAACGATGGCACACCGGAGGGCAGTGTCTCATTTGGACAGACACCCGTGTCCGTGCCGGCACGGAGATCGGCACAGCGAAGCGAAGCCAAAGGTGGCATTATAAATGGTGTGAACCTTCAATAAATGATTAGCAAATTAACTGATTACCACCCAGCAACAACCCGTGCGCCCCATCCCAGCACACACACACACGCACACTCCCGTCGGGGCGAGAGAAAAGAACGACGAAGGCAAAGTCATCACTTTGCCGGTACGTATGACCCTTTCGTGTGGTACGGTTCGTTTTGGTTCAAGGTATGAAAGTGGGTAAAAAAACACACACACACATCCTAGCGTGACATTAGCACCGGGTTCGAACGGAACGGAACGAAAAAGGTGAACGAGCAGCACACATGCCAGCACGGAATCGTATATTCTTAATCTAGGGGTGGTGGCCGGAAATCTGGCTAATGAGAGAGAAAGTGTGAACACATCCGCAAAACAGCGTGCGAACATTTGCTAACGTGCGTTGGATGATTATTTGTTTATTTACGATGATAAGTTGTTTATGTTGTAGGATGTTTTTGCTAATTGAAAAATTGATTATTTTCAAATTTATAAAAAATGTAGTCATGTGGGCATATTTACACGGTCAAATATTTTTATACCATGCAAATCGAAAAGGTAAAGGAGGGAAAATTAATAATAAAAATACGATAAAAAACGATGATGATAGTGATGGTGAAATACTATGTTAAGGCTCCGAATGTGGAATCGTTTGAATCAAATACATCCAAAACGTCGATCCTAAAGAAGCTCTAGCCATATAACTTGTGTGAGTTCGGCTATAATACTCTTTAATGGATTGAAAATTCTGCCTGTACAACATACCCAATATTGCTTTGAAGCAAATATTGATAGTAACTAAATAACTGATCATTCACATTCCCGCACACGCTGACTCCAATACAATGTTAAATGAATGAAAATCATTGCTACCTAATTTTAAGTACATTGTCGACAGCAATAAATTACGAGTCATAAATTCGCTTTCACGCTATAGAACACTTTAGAACACTTTAAATCCCATAGGTGAGCGAAATGAAGAAGAGAAAAAAAACACTAACCACTATCAACAATGCAATTGTGTTTGCACATAGTTTTTTGCCGCTCCAGTTTTGAGCGGTGAGAAGGGCTGGACAGGGGAGCATATTTTATTATCTTTTACCTGCACAATCACCACAAAATGTAGTAACACAAAAGCCGCTTTCATCCACCATCACCATCACCGGTAAGCGGCCGCAGCTACGGTAAATCTTCTCAAACTATTAATTATATTTTAATGATACCACACTTCCCGGGCGTATGGCGGTCCGTTCCGGTAAAGATAAAGGGATAACCGAAGGTCGTTAACCGCCGCAGGAACCACGGTGCCACGGGGCCGTTGCCAACCTGCCGGCCCGAGTTTCCCTTTCCGCACACACACACAAACGCGTGCTCCGCCGACACACGGCCGTCTCACACATGATATTACAAAACCCGACTGACCGCACA
>KZ073119.1:17182-29791 GCA_002091845.1 Anopheles cracens
CTTCCTGAGCGGGACGTCCGTTACGTCGGGCACGATTTTACGTCTGGATCACACGAATTTCTCTCACGAATTAAAAGGACTTTGCACCGTTTTCTTCGGGTTTCCTTTCGCCTTATCCTTCCTTCGAGGGACACACTACCAACAAACTACCCAGCACCAGCGAGGGTTCCCGGTTCCCGTTCCCGTGCGACGTGCGACGTGCGTGCGCGCTAACCGGCCGGGTCGGATGCAAAATTATCAATGAATTAAATATTGCGCTTCATGAGCTTTTTATACTCAATTAAGATCAATCAAGCAGACTCCGCCCCGCCCGCGTGACGTACCGGCCGATCCAAGATGGCCGCGCTGCTCGCCGGTGGTGCATCGAAGCCCGAGGGGCGGAGCTACACGGCATGTATGTGCGCGCGCGCGCGCTCGCTGTCAAGATGATGCTGGTGGTTGAGTCACTTGCGCCCGTGCGCGTGGAAAACGAAACACGCGAAAGTAAGTGCGCGCGCACAGGACAGCCGCTCGGATGGGGGTCACGTGTGCGCGTGTGCGGTGGTGCGCTTTCCCAAAGAGCGAAGGGTCCCGAATGTGATGCGGCAGGATCTGCCGGCCCGTCATGTGGTGTAATGTGTCGGAGGTGATTTTGTGTTCTCTCTCGGCCGGTTTCATGTGTTTGCACGCTGCGCCGGTAGGGCGTGCGCCCTGCTGGAGGGCACCCTCCGTGAGCCGATCGTGCAGCGAAAAGATACGGGCCGCACGACGCGCAGGCATACCGGCATGGGCGAACGCTAACCCGCTGGTGTGACTTACGGTGAAATGCATTCGTTCCCGTGGTCCCGTCGCTCCGTGGTTGACTTTTCCCACAGCCACACGCACACGGGGATGCTTTTTTTTCGGTTTCGCTTCGGCGAAAATCATCGTGCGCGATGATGATCTCTGATGCCGGCCGAGCTTCCGAGCTTCCTATACAAGCTGCTAAATTCACATTCGCACCATACACACACACGCACCCGGAGGCAGCCCCGGCGAGACACCGTGAGCCGACATTATGGTTGTTCTTCAAAGTACAGGCTCGTCAGACATCCATATAGTTCAAATCAACTTTTTACATTATTTTTAAAAAAGTGGTTTAAAAAATGATTTCAAAAAGCTGCTGGAAATATGTAGAACTGATTTACACAACTTTAGATCGAATAAAGTAACAGAACACTTGCGTAGATTGAAGAAAGATAGAAGAGAATAAGAGTGGAAGTGACAAATTTATACGTAAACAAAGTATGGTCGATCAAAACATGGATAAAAATCTGGACGAGGTTATAGGATGAAAGAAGTTGATTCGCAACTAGAACAACTGACTGAATAAAGTACTAGAGCTTTAATCTATCCTCCGGTATTAATAAGTAGCAAGAGCAAGAGCATAAGAGCAGGCAGCTACCTCCAATCTTAGTCCTGTTTACACTAACTGGCCGTGTGGCCTAATGGAGAAGGCGTCGGACTTCGGATCCGAAGATTGCAGGTTCGAGTCCTGTCACGGTCGTCGCACATTGTAAATCTTTTTTAGTCCTCCAGACACACCATGTGAGGATTTTACAGTAGAGTAATTGTTATTGATTATCAATTACTATTATTATTGATAAGAGATAGACGATATTGTTTGCCATTTTTCCAAAACTTGTTTATTCTTAAATTTACGTTGTTGAAATTAAATTAGTTGAAATAACTAAAAAAAAGTGTATTATATAAGATGCATTGATTCCTCTTCTTACCTGCAAAGTACGCTATGGAAGCATTGTGTTGACTTGGTGAAAGGATTCAATTATTCAATAAGATCGACTAATGTTAGAAGCATCCTCTCTCAATGTGAAATCCCATGTTAAATTCATAGCATATACTTAACACAAAATATTGATACCACAACTCTAAACACCTGTTAGACGAACGCTTGGCACCGAGTTCGCCACAACGCCACCGGCCACCGAGCGTACCAATCGCGTCATTCACGAGAGCGCCAAACTTGTAGCTGATAAATTGATTTTCAGCTCACCGTAATCCCTGCCAAGCTCGGGCCGGAAATCCTCCCGAGTGCTTTCCATCGCCGTAAGACACCGTGACGAACGCTTGGCACCGAGTTCGCCACAACGCCACCGGCCACCGAGCGTACCAATCGCGTCATTCACGAGAGCGCCAAACTTGTAGCTGATAAATTGATTTTCAGCTCACCGTAATCCCTGCCAAGCTCGGGCCGGAAATCCTCCCGAGTGCTTTCCATCGCCGTAAGACACCGTGAGTCTCCTCCGCCACGGCACACCAATTAAGCCTCCCCCATGGGGTTGGATGGGGAAACAGGGGAAACACCGCCCCACCCCACTCGATGCCATACCGGGCAACACGCTCGTGCACTTAGGCTAACAAACGGCGCTGTCAGTGCGAGCAAACAATAACATTGTATTTATCATTCCCCCTTTCGCGAAGATCCAACCTCCCCCGACCGTTCCGCCACCCCCTGCAGACCCACCCACGGGCCAAATCCAACCGGCACCGGTTCGGTTTCGCTTCGGCGAAAATCATCGTGCGCGATGATGATCTCTGATGCCGGCCGAGCTTCCGAGCTTCCTATACAAGCTGCTAAATTCACATTCGCACCATACACACACACGCACCCGGAGGCAGCCCCGGCGAGACACCGTGAGCCGTGAGCCCGCGAGTAAACGAGTACCGAAACCGAACTCCCAAATGCCGCCGCCGCCGCGGATTGCGCCGGACGGACAAATTGCTTCACGTGCGCGGGATCCGCGCGAGCAGGTCGGAAAATCATCCGCCCGGGTGAGCAAATAATCCCACTCTGGTTTGGAAATAAATATATGTCTGATTTTATTGCAGGGTTTTATTGATTTCCATGTGCGTTTGTTTTGTTTCTTGCTATCTTTTTCTCGTTCGTTCTCTTCGGTGTTTGCTTCGCGGTCCTTCCTCCTTGTGGGCTTATTGCTCTCGCAGATGGGGTTTTGCGATCCGATCCGATGCGTTCGGCGGGTTCGACTCGCGTCGGAGGCGCGTCATGCGCGTCGGTACGCGAAAGTGTTTATCATCCCCTCGCGGGCCCGCCCTCGCACATGCTTCCCCTTGTTAGGGCCGCATCCCGACGACAAACTCGCGCGGCCAAGAGGCGACCAAGAGGGCAATCCTGCACCTTAATTTATGCCGGCGCAAGCGAAACCGAAAATTTACGTACACCGAACGGAAGGATCAGGCGACGGTGGTGTGCTGGAGGCTAAATTTATGCACTTTCCACCCACAGCACGGCCCAGCACGGTCGAGGACGGGGGCGCGTCACGCGCGACCGGGTTTTCCCCCACAACCACCCGGAAGGCGCTCGGTAAGCCACATAATTGTTTGTACTTTATCGTGCGCTCGGCTCGGTCCGCGTAGCCGTGGTGGTTTTCCTTTTTTTCCCCCTCCGATGCGCCACCCCAAGGCGGCAGCGAGCAGCAAATGAACCGTGCTCGCGTAATCGATTGTTTATTTTGCGTCTCGAGCAAGCCCGCCTCAAAATCCTGAAATCTTCTCAAATTTACACATTCGGGGGCCGGTGGAGCAACCGATTTTCCTTACGGCGGCGAGCCGGTGAGCAACAGCCAGGACGAAAGTGTGTGAGTGTGTGTGTTTCATTCGTTGACTTTTTCGATGTTTTATCGCCCGGAACAGGAGCCCACATCGCACGGATAGGTGAACGGTGAGCGAATCTTCGGGAAGGTAATGAGTTTTCCTTCCCGGAACTGGGCGGATTTGGCGCGGAATCGAATGAGGATGATACAAAACTGAACCGTCACCAGGATATGGGAAGAATAGACGATCGATTTGCGTCCTTGGATCCTCTGTCCTTCGTTTAAAACTGAATTAGGGAATGTAAAATCGCTTAAAGTAATCTTTGCAAACTAAGCTGACAAAGCTGTTCGAGGCAGTACAATCTATGCTCCTTGGAAGAATGACGTGTCTCAGCTATTTAAAGCATCGCGTTTCATTCGAAACTACTCGGTTAAACTAATTGTATGCAGTTAACATTGTTAAATCACCTACTTCTGATGTGACAAGCCTGTTGTCCCATTAAAATGTGCTTCATCCGTAATTTACATAAGTATTGTTCATTACCATGGTGACAGACGCATTATGAATTATTGTGTTCCTATGGTTTCACACATAGAAAGCCGTAGCTCGTATCTCGTACCATTTACGGCAGGGTGGATGCAAAAATCCACACCAATTATGTTCACGCTAAAACTACTGACACAATTATGTTGCGATGGATACGATGGACGTCATTTTTAATAACGTTTCTTTGTTACTCAAACGCAAAATTAAATTTAAATTGCCGTTGAAACCTGTTTGAGCGCTAAACCTTTAACAACAGAGATTTGAACTACACCTGCAGGGTTTATGGCGGGTTTTTAAAGACTCATAATTTTAAATTTTCACCGCATTTTAGTGAACGAGTACACTTTTAGAAAAAAATACCATTTCTCTTGAATCTAATACAAGCTGAGAGTCAAGAGAATGGGCTGAGTACCTTTTTCCGACAAACCTACGGATATTTGAGATAATTTACGATTTATTATGGACTCATACCCTTCAACTAAATGCAGTTTAAAAGAGGTATGCGTACTACCAATTTAAACTTTGATTTTTTTTAAATTAAAAATCTAATCTAATCTATATCTAATCAATTCCACCTTTAAAGCGTATTGTGTTCAAAAATGTAGACCTATTTTTTAGTATGCAAACTTACTTCAAACAAGCGTTGAATAGCAATGACATTTAATTGATTGATAACCAATTTCAAACCAAAAATACCTTGCGTAGTTGCATTATATGACACATTATATAACAAATCCGTTGAATTGAAACAAATTGTTTACACTTGTTGTCACGGGCATACGGACTTAAATAGATTTGGTAGATAATGCAATTGAACTAGATTCCGAGATCACTTGTGTCGCTCCGGTTCAAAGGACCCAAATCAAATGCTCTTACTCTTTCGGATATTGTAGAAATAAATATAGCAAAGAATGTATCGTCTACGCATCGGTATAAGGAGCGGGCTCAAATAGAACAACGCTTCCACGAATGCAACCTATTTCTTTCCCACTTGAGAGGGATGCCGGTTTAAGTACGATTCGATGGTGGGCCCTCTCCGATCCATGCGATCCCAACCTCACGGCAGTTCCGGTCGATAAAATCCCCCTGTCCGGGCGAAACCACCATCGGTCAGCCTGTTGCCGATGTCCGAGATAATGCGTTCCATCAACTCCCACCAGCGCATTAAAGTCCGAGAGCGATTCTCAGCATCATTGACAGCCGAAAAAAAACAAAACCCTCCAACCCCAGTACGGTGTAACATAAAATCACCCGCACCAAATGCAAAACTAGAGGGCCCGAGAACACTGGCTGGACACGCTGGCGAAGCGAAAAAAAAGCATCCCCGTGTGCGTGTGGCTGTGGGAAAAGTCAACCACGGAGCGACGGGACCACGGGAACGAATGCATTTCACCGTAAGTCACACCAGCGGGTTAGCGTTCGCCCATGCCGGTATGCCTGCGCGTCGTGCGGCCCGTATCTTTTCGCTGCACGATCGGCTCACGGAGGGTGCCCTCCAGCAGGGCGCACGCCCTACCGGCGCAGCGTGCAAACACATGAAACCGGCCGAGAGAGAACACAAAATCACCTCCGATCCGAAGTCCGACGCCTTCTCCATTAGGCCACACGGCCAGTTAGTGTAAACAGGACTAAGATTGGAGGTAGCTGCCTGCTCTTATGCTCTTGCTCTTGCTACTTATTAATACCGGAGGATAGATTAAAGCTCTAGTACTTTATTCAGTCAGTTGTTCTAGTTGCGAATCAACTTCTTTCATCCTATAACCTCGTCCAGATTTTTATCCATGTTTTGATCGACCATACTTTGTTTACGTATAAATTTGTCACTTCCACTCTTATTCTCTTCTATCTTTCTTCAATCTACGCAAGTGTTCTGTTACTTTATTCGATCTAAAGTTGTGTAAATCAGTTCTACATATTTCCAGCAGCTTTTTGAAATCATTTTTTAAACCACTTTTTTAAAAATAATGTAAAAAGTTGATTTGAACTATATGGATGTCTGACGAGCCTGTACTTTGAAGAACAACCATAATGATGTCATGCAATGAATGCATTATTCACTTAGCTCGGTATTATATTCAAGCTATTTTTTGTACTTTTTGATCAAATACTACCTCAAATTCAAATTATTTTGTAGAAACTGTATGTATGTATAGGACATACATACGCGTACACCTGAGGGCGCATGAGAACGTCCTACTTCCAGTATCGCATCATGTCCATCAGCAAATACAACCGTTTGAGGGTGTGAACATGTACATAGCAGCATCAAATTTAACACTTAAAGCAAAAACCAGATGGGCCAGCCTACATTTTTACCTGTTCCTATTGAACAGAATATACTTTCCGCAGAATTTCGGCTTGAAGAATCGCTCGAACTACCCGGCCCACCAACGCCGCCAGCGATCCAACAATTCATCGAAGAGGAAATGCTTCAAACGAAAGTTTTTGTGTGTATGTGTATGTGTGTGTGTCCCCTTCCCCCTCTCCTTTCCACGTATACCATGAAATATTTTTATATCATTACGCTTTCCCACCTTGGCTCGCTAAGGTGGAGGCGAACAAACGCGAGCCCATCTTCACATGCCCGCGCCTGGCAAGAGGAGGGGGAGAGGGGGGGGGGGCAGGACGGGAACGGTGGAATAATGCGTTAATAACTTCATCGGGTTGAAAAGGGGGCAACACAAATAAAAACCCCCAAAGCGGTCGGTTACATTACCTGAAACCAAACTTGCACGCGCGACTCGCTGAGGTTCAGCTTCAGTGCCAGCTCTTCCCGCGCGAACACGTCCGGATAGGGCGCCCGTTCGAAGGCGTGCTCCAGCTCCTCGAGCTGGTACGCGGTGAAGGTCGTCCTGCAACGATATGCGATATTTGAGGTCACTCTATGGTGAAATATTGGGTACGAGGAAAACCCGTCCTAATCCTGCGCAACGTACATCAACTCCGGCGGTAGGGTCGGGTGCGTTTGTAAAAGCGGACATGCAAATCCTCACCATGTGTCTGTGAGTGTGAGCGTGGGGAGGGGGCCATAAAAGAGCTTTTCAAGTTCCACATTCAGTGCTGTGGAATGATAGTTTGTAGAAGCTGCGATGCGCATTAGGGAGCGGTCAATTTAATCTGATAAAAGAACGTACAAATAAAGAAAGACTAACAACAATGAGGGTTCATCGGCAGGTGACTGCAAAAACGAGTCACCCTGTGTTCCGCCTGTGGTTAGAGGCGAATGATGAGCTGCTTCGAAGCAGTGGATGAGGTTGGCCGAACATTTGTAACCGATGACAAGTGACCCATGCGGTTGCTTTCTGCTGACGCCGTTTTGGAAGCTCCCGGGCTTGTAGAATGCAAATGTACGAGCATTGACCCGAATGGAAGGACACAAAATGGGTTTGCTTTGGGTTGGAATGTTAGTTTGTTTGACTGAGTTTATTGCTAAAATGATGAACCGATGACAAGTGACCCATGCGGTTGCTTTCTGCTGACGCCGTTTTGGAAGCTCCCGGGCTTGTAGAATGCAAATGTACGAGCATTGACCCGAATGGAAGGACACAAAATGGGTTTGCTTTGGGTTGGAATGTTAGTTTGTTTGACTGAGTTTATTGCTAAAATGATGGATTTATCTGACATGAAATTGAAACCTCTATTCAAGCAACTTACACTCAGAATTATTCATCAAAAGAAAGGAGCGCACCTGAAAGTGGATTCGTTTGAATGCTCTTTTTCTCGCAAATAACGTATTACAACGCCAGAACATAATCGAAACAACATGTACATCTTCCGTACGCTCTTACTTTGAAGAGTGCTGAATTTGGGACAGGTGAGTTGCCCACCGCCCGGGAACCTATGTTTACGGAATAAAGTCGTCCTATTATGCGATCCCCCCAATCGTTAGTTCATTTCATCGGCATAATCCGTGCCGATGAATATTCGAACGTACCGAAAGATGAAAGCACACGGCATGTTATTATTATTATTTTTTGCAGATGTACACAACCACGCCCGAGCCAGTAATGTTAATGTTTGCGGCCTATTTATTGAAATGTACCCGTCATTGGCTGCTCAACGCACTTTTTGGACCGGCGGAGCTGAAAACGCAAACAATGTGGGAGAGAAGGATTGCACATCATGGCTACGTTAATGTGCGGGAATGATAAATCGCATTCCGATGGAAGTTCGAACAGCAGACAGACGCGAGCATTCAGACATTCAGACCGTACCGAGTTGCGCGCATCCATCGTAGCAAAATTGATGGCAAAACCATCCGAAAACTCCGTACTCGATTCGTACGCCGACAGTTCGTCTGCCGAAATGTCCATCCATTTAATGCGACTATCCAGGGCAGAGGCGAGTTTTTCCGTGGGAGGGGGCGATGGGTTTTGAGATTTAAACTTTGGCCGGTTTGTTTTTTTGTTCTTTTCAATTCTGTGTTTTATGTCCATGATGTTACTTCTCCCGACGGACGCCAGTAGGGATTAACACTATCGTGCACTTTTGTTCGGCGGAAAAAAACATCAGACAGTGTCGCTTTGACTCAAACGAAGCGGTTTTTGTTGTGTACGTGCATGAAGTGTTGGTTGAGTATTCGTTTTATTTACTAGGGACTACGACTAGTTATTTAAGTATTCACTGTCTGAAAACATAAGTCAGAGGAGGAGTATCTGAGTTTATGTTTATGAGTAAAAAGTCTCTTTAAATACGTATGGGATACAAGTCCGCAACATTCTGACTTCCAGAACAAATATGTTATACAAACACTGTCACATTCGGTTGTTTTTATTAACTTCTCTTTTGTACGTTGGGTGAAGATGATAAAGATACAGGTAATCCTTACGAGTCATACTCAATGTTGTTTCCCTATGATATTTTGACTAGTTTTGGATCATTTATAGAACTTTGCTCTTGAAAACAATTGCTCTGGATTCTATCTAGAGAGTAAGATAGTAAAGTTAGAAGCACAGTCTGTAGAATTACAATGTTGTACAATCATTCGGAATAAAGGAAAGGAAATCTCTTTTCCATGAAAATTCTTCAAACCATCAAAATATCTGAAAACACATCAAAGCGGTTGGATTTCTGAGTAAGATAAACATTCTTAAGAAATGTAATCCACTTTTTTCTTACATAAATCTAACCTTCCCGACCGCTTTCGGCAACGCACTCACCTTTCGAAGCCGTCCCCATCCGCCAAACCGACATTCTTTCGTCGGTTCAATCGTGTATCGAAAGGTGACGTCGTCGTCGTCGAGGGAAAGGTGTGTTTTGATGCGGAAAAAAGCACGGCCAGAAAAACCAGAACACGTCCCGGACAGCATTCCCGCCCCGGCTCACGGGGTTCGGGGGCGGATAAATAACTTACACTTAATCAAGGTTCAGGAAAATGGCAAAGAAAGGTGGCAAAGGTGCCCTTTGTGAGTCAAACCATCAAAATATCTGAAAACACATCAAAGCGGTTGGATTTCTGAGTAAGATAAACATTCTTAAGAAATGTAATCCACTTTTTTCTCATTTTCAATCGTTTCGACAGGTCAGAATCCAACAATTTCAATGAAGTCCATGCCAGGAGAGAATGTTACTCCGTTAAAACTACAAGAAACATGTCATACTTGGGTTAAAATGTCCCACTTCGCTCCCTCTAGTGTCAACCAGCGCACGGCGGAGCTGGGCTGACCGCCCTTTTTGTGTTCCAGGATTTTTCCGACCCTCATACGCACACACGCACGTGCGCCCGCCCGGGTGCGTGTTTGAATGATTTTCGCCCGGTCATTGAAAATCGTTTTAAGCCCGACGTCTGACGATGACGAATGTCGATAAATTTTTCCGTCCGGTACGTTTGTTTTCAGTTTTTCGTGCTTTTCCCCCTTTTGGGGGGAAATTTGCAATCCGGGCTAATTGAGCAGTGCAATGGCGGGTGTGGGGGGGGCTAGTTCGCCTTCGGGGCGGCAGTGGGCCCAATAAATAATCCTTTAATGCTGGAACATTTGTGCCGAATGTCGCTCAAAATGGCTGCGAACGGTGGATTAGCTTGACGTGTGCGGGCTGGCCACCCGAATAGCCACCCAATTAGATTGTGATTATGGGGGATCGGGTTGTCTCCCGTGTGTGCGCTTTTATTACTCACCTCGTTTTCTTCTTCTTGATCCCGTTCGGGTCGGTTTTTTTCTTATCGTTCTTCTTCCCATTGCCGCTGCCGTCGAGCGGTGTCGTCGTGGTCGGGGTGGATGACCCCGATGCACCGTTCATATCGTCGCTCTTTCTGGGTTTTCCGGGTCCGACGCCACCCCCACCCCCACCGCCTTGGAGTGGATTACATTTCTTAAGAATGTTTATCTTACTCAGAAATCCAACCGCTTTGATGTGTTTTCAGATATTTTGATGGTTTGAAGAATTTTCATGGAAAAGAGATTTCCTTTCCTTTATTCCGAATGATTGTACAACATTGTAATTCTACAGACTGTGCTTCTAACTTTACTATCTTACTCTCTAGATAGAATCCAGAGCAATTGTTTTCAAGAGCAAAGTTCTATAAATGATCCAAAACTAGTCAAAATATCATAGGGAAACAACATTGAGTATGACTCGTAAGGATTACCTGTATCTTTATCATCTTCACCCAACGTACAAAAGAGAAGTTAATAAAAACAACCGAATGTGACAGTGTTTGTATAACATATTTGTTCTGGAAGTCAGAATGTTGCGGACTTGTATCCCATACGTATTTAAAGAGACTTTTTACTCATAAACATAAACTCAGATACTCCTCCTCTGACTTATGTTTTCAGACAGTGAATACTTAAATAACTAAAAGGTATAAACGGAAAATAAATGGACAAGTTTTCGTAGTCCCTAGTAAATAAAACGAATACTCAACCAACACTTCATGCACGTACACAACAAAAACCGCTTCGTTTGAGTCAAAGCGACACTGTCTGATGTTTTTTTCCGCCGAACAAAAGTGCACGATAGTGTTAATCCCTACTGGCGTCCGTCGGGAGAAGTAACATCATGGACATAAAACACAGAATTGAAAAGAACAAAAAAACAAACCGGCCAAAGTTTAAATCTCAAAACCCATCGCCCCCTCCCACGGAAAAACTCGCCTCTGCCCTGGATAGTCGCATTAAATGGATGGACATTTCGGCAGACGAACTGTCGGCGTACGAATCGAGTACGGAGTTTTCGGATGGTTTTGCCATCAATTTTGCTACGATGGATGCGCGCAACTCGGTACGGTCTGAATGTCTGAATGCTCGCGTCTGTCTGCTGTTCGAACTTCCATCGGAATGCGATTTATCATTCCCGCACATTAACGTAGCCATGATGTGCAATCCTTCTCTCCCACATTGTTTGCGTTTTCAGCTCCGCCGGTCCAAAAAGTGCGTTGAGCAGCCAATGACGGGTACATTTCAATAAATAGGCCGCAAACATTAACATTACTGGCTCGGGCGTGGTTGTGTACATCTGCAAAAAATAATAATAATAACATGCCGTGTGCTTTCATCTTTCGGTACGTTCGAATATTCATCGGCACGGATTATGCCGATGAAATGAACTAACGATTGGGGGGATCGCATAATAGGACGACTTTATTCCGTAAACATAGGTTCCCGGGCGGTGGGCAACTCACCTGTCCCAAATTCAGCACTCTTCAAAGTAAGAGCGTACGGAAGATGTACATGTTGTTTCGATTATGTTCTGGCGTTGAAATACGTTATTTGCGAGAAAAAAAGCATTCAAACGAATCCACTTTCAGGTGCGCTCCTTTCTTTTGATGAATAATTCTGAGTGTAAGTTGCTTGAATAGAGGATTCAATTTCATGTCAGATAAATTCATCATTTTAGCAATAAACTCAGTCAAACAAACTAACATTCCAACCCAAAGCAAACCCATTTTGTGTCCTTCCATTCGGGTCAATGCTCGTACATTTGCATTCTACAAGCCCGGGAGCTTCCAAAACGGCGTCAGCAGAAAGCAACCGCATGGGTCACTTGTCATCGGTTACAAATGTTCGGCCAACCTCATCCACTGCTTCGAAGCAGCTCATCATTCGCCTCTAACCACAGGCGGAACACAGGGTGACTCGTTTTTGCAGTCACCTGCCGATGAACCCTCATTGTTGTTAGTCTTTCTTTATTTGTACGTTCTTTTATCAGATTAAATTGACCGCTCCCTAATGTATATGTGTGTGTGTGTTTGAATGGGGTGAGAGAAAGGACCTTAAACCGGCCAGTACAACAACCTTGTAATCATCATCTTACAATGTAGTAATTCGTCCGAAATCCCATTTTTCTGCAACCTCAACCTTTCGCCCGTGAAGGACCTCTCCTAGAGCGCTTTCCTTTTTTACTTGTGAAAGTACACACACACACACATGCATACTCCAAAAAAGCATGCTGGGGGGGGGGGGAGTATAACCCCATCGGATTGGGTTCAGTTTAGCCAGAGAAGATCGAATTCCATGGCTTCGAGGCAAGAAT
>KZ073119.1:59495-69609 GCA_002091845.1 Anopheles cracens
ATATGGTTATGTTACAACAGTCGAATAAGCCACATGCCAATCGGAAAAGGGTCCTCAAGTTAATATTTGAAAGGCACCTTGCTAGACATAACCGATTGTCGGCCAGTGTTCAGTATACTTTCTTTCACGCATCAACCTCGATAAGAACACTTAAGGGAAATCTACTATAAGAGAAAGTTTACTTTTCGTGCTTTTTTGGCATTAATTAGACATTAATGCAAATCCAAAATGTAACTAGCAAAATACACACATAAATAACTTCGCCTAGTATTTCCACTTTGGCATCACGTCGAATCGTTGGCGGCACTGGGAGGTTTTTTGCCGAACTTGTACTCACTGCTTAGCGTGCTCGGAATTTCGACGTTGATTGCGGAGCTCGAATCACCCTGCTGCACCTGCTCCGGCCACACCCCGTCGCCGGTAAAGTGGAACTCCAGCTCCACCAGATACAACGCCAGCGCCAGCAGCTGGGTTTTGCTCGCTTTGTAAAGCTCCACGCCTAGTTCTTCTTGCAGTTTTGGATCTTTGCTTATTAGCAGCGCCAGTTTCTCCTCTATTCGATTCCTAAAAATAAGGGAACGTTTGTAAAATAAAAAAAAAGTTGCCCCAGACAAGTGTTTCTACCCTGTGCGACTTACAGCGGGTAGAGCAGAATGTGCACGTTGTTGAAAATGTCGTCCATAGTGAACTTCTTTTTCAGCAGCACTCCCACAGTTTCTTGCATTTGCAGGACCGGTACGTGGAACCAGTTCGGATGGCGCTTTATCTTTTTCATCGCCGCGTCACCACGCTCCTTGAAAATATGTTTAAGTATGTGACTCGTATCTTTGCCCTTGGTGCGATCACAACCCTCGCGGACGTACCTGCAACGAAATCGTTTTGATTACTTACACACAATAAAAAATGTGTGCAATTCGGTGCTACCTTTCGAAATTTTGCGAATTACTCGACAGCACATCCAACGAGGCGCAGCGCACCTTCAGCTGCTGCAGATACTCCAACCGTATGGAGGCCTTCGTCTGATACTGGACCAGTTTCAGCACGCGCGGATGCTTCGTCAGAACCTCGAACTCCTTCACGTGCATCAGCCGCTCAAGCCGATACTCGATCGTTTTCGGCGACAGCGTGAGCAGACACAAACACTTCAGCAGTTCCTCGTCCGGTCGGTTGAGCTGCTTCAGAATGCCTATCACGCGCGTTATCGACGTGTGGTTAACCATCATCAGCTTCGGATACCGTGCGATGACCTCCCGCAGCTCCATACCACCGATTGTCGGAACCTGCTCCGGAAGGCGGAGCAAATTTTCCGGATCGGCATGCAGCAGGTACATGTTGGCGATCAGTTTGTCCCGCCCGATCTTGTACTCGTGCTGCAGGATGTCGACAACGCGCTGCGTGTGGCCGAAGCTTTTGTGCTTTATTTTGGAGTACGATTTCCACAGCTTGCCCAGCTCTTCCGCGTTCAGGTCGAGCCGTTTCGCGAGGAACTCGTTGTAAAAGGCGATGCGCATATCCTGCAGCAGCATTTGATCGTCCCAGCGTAGCCGCGGCTCCACCGGACATTCGAACTGACGCTTCAGCTGCTCGTACATATCCAAATCCTTCGGTATCAGGTTGTTGCGCTTCAGAATGTTTATACTTTTACGTATCAGTTTGAGATAGTTGCCGATAACGTTCAGTGAAAGTGCCTCCACAACACCGCATTCGCGCAGGATCGTGGTACGGTTCTCGAGCGTCACCAGATGGTTGAGCAACACTTTTGGCTGTTCCAGTATCTCATCCGTCGTGACGTGCACGTACTTGAGGTAGGTTATCTTCTTGATCGTTTCTTCCGCGTCGATCTCTATCAGGGCTGGATTTTTCAACAGCCATTTGTGCACTACCCGAAAGTCGGCTCCTAAAACGAGCAGAGAAAAACGCCTATGTCAATTCGTCTTCACAAACATCTTCTCGGGAGCATTCCTTACCTAAGTGAGGTGCAAATAGACGAGCTTTTTCCTGAAAAGCGTTTGTTTCTTTCACTGTGTTGAGGCACATCCGGCGGTATAACACTCTCAATCGAAGCATTTTTCTGCTGTGCGTGTTGTTTCGCAACTTTTCACAATGATCGCAGGTTTGTTTAGTTTATCACCGGCGTCTGCGTCGAAATCAGCTGTTTTTTGTTTACAAATACAAACCGTCTGTCAAACTTTCTGCTGTCAAATTCGAAATGACGATGTTCGAAATAACTCCATACACTGTTTCGAAAATCTAGCTTAAAATGAACGTTTACTGCGAGATGTTCGTCTACGGAAAAAAATCAACCAACTGTGTTGTTTTCGTTAATGGAATATATTGTAACTACTTTTTGTTTTACGATAAACCTTAACCTCGACGAACTATGTTTAATGCATTCAGTGTACATGCACAACATATCACAGTTCAAAACTCATCCAGTAGGGAGACAGAGAGCGCAACGGTAGTGTTTCATTTACAACACTGTAAGTAACTTCTACTTGTGATAGTTCTAACAAGGTGGGGGATGTAAAAGAACAGAAGTACCGACCGAATTTTGCCTATAGCGATGTTTGCGCTACCTCCCATAGGTACCGCGTTAGTTTCTGTTGTTGTAGCTACTGTACAACAACGATCGCTTTTCAATCACTTTAATTAATGTAGTCAAAATCAAGACGCGACGTCGGCTATTTTCCGAAACTCGAAACGAATACAACAAGGATGGTTCGCTAGTGAGGGCGGAGCAGGAGGAGGGGAGCACATACACGACTTTCATTTCTTCGTCGAGTCATCGAGTTTATGGTTCCGGTTGTTTCGGTTGTCACACTGTTGTTGCTCGCAGCGAGCACACCCGGGGTGTTACATTTCAATTTGTTAATCATGTTGTTTTCTTCGTAATATCTATCGTGCGATTATCGCACAACTTCTCGCTCTCTTTCTCTGTCTCTCTTCCTGCGCACACTTGACAGCCAACACGGCAACAGCTTTCCTTCGCTTCTTCCGTTCGTCTTTGAGGTTCTCCGCTGCTTAAAAACACTTTTCTGTTTTCTTTTTCCACATATGAGAAGTCCTACACGATGCGATGTAGCGCACTTGTAAACGTTTACGGGAGAAAATCTATTTACAGGGGTTTTGTTGCTTATTTCCAGTATCGTCATCACTATCAACAAACTGCGCTGGTTCGGTTGGTACGCTTGAAGCTGCTGAAGGATACTAAACAGTTGCTTCTCGTTACGTTCGGAGCCTGGCAGCGTGCCGGGCCACTTGTTTATCGATATAACCGGGCAAAGTCTTGCAATGCTTGCGTCGTTGCCCGCGCTGTGTGGGAGCTGGAAGGGAAAGGGAAACGGGGAAATTAATGTCAAATTTCTACTTCGCATAAATACCCCACCGCCACGCAACCCCACTTACTTGACCACGTTCGACACAAACTGCACCATCTGTTCGTGCGTGACCGTCACGGAACCGCCACTGTTCTTCTTCGGCAGCGAGTCGACCGCCTTCTTCACGTACTCCTCCAGCTGGTGCGGACTGTGCTGCTTGATCTCGACGAACACCTCCGCCACGTCCGACAGCATGTACGAGTGCAGACAGAAGACGGACGCGTACAGCAGGTTCATGATGAGCGCCTCACCGTGCGACGCCAGTATCGACTGCACTATCGGTTCCAGATCGTTCGCCCGGTCGTGACGCAGCAAGCTGCAGAAGAAGCGCATCACAGATATGTTCGCGTCGCGGTGGTCGAGCGTACACGCCAACAGCCCGCACTGTATGATCGGCGTCACGAGCGGCGACTGCAGGAACTGCAGCGGGGCCCGCTGGATGAAGCGTGTCGCCAGCCGGAAGAAGTCGTCCACCATGTCCGGGTGGTTCTTCAGCCCGTTCTCCATCTGTAGAACGGCGAACGTGGGCTGGATGAAGGCCTGCAGCATGTTCAGCAGACCTTGTGTGCACCCGTCGTCGTACGCAAACTCATCGACCAAGATGCTGCCGAGGTACAGCAGGCAGCTATGGTTGTGGCCGGAGTAGATCGTGATGATCTGCTTCACCAGCGGTTCCAGTATCGGCATCGCTTGCTTCCCGATACACCGTATAGCGTACCGGATGCAGCGCACGATGCGCTCCATAATCTTCGAGTCGTTCTTATATCGCTCCAGGGCCCGCGACAGCACGTTCCAGTTGTTGATGATGACGAACGCGCACGGGTTGACCTCGTTGGCGCGCTCGGTCGGGCTTACGTGCCGGTAGATCGACGCTAACCGATCCAGCCAAAAGCCGGGGTCGGAGCGGCACTTCTTCCCGTCCAACCCGTCGTCGTCGCCGTTCGTGA
Source organism: Anopheles cracens (assembly GCA_002091845.1). Taxonomy (NCBI): domain Eukaryota; kingdom Metazoa; phylum Arthropoda; class Insecta; order Diptera; family Culicidae; genus Anopheles; species Anopheles cracens. The sequence continues at coordinate 63,820 of KZ073119.1, forward strand.
GCCGGCTCAGCGCCTCGACCTGGAAGCTGCACAGTTCCTGCATGGCGGGCGTCAGCTGTGCCGCCTCCAGACGCCCGATAATGATCGAGATGCCCTTCAGCAGCCCGATCGCCGACTCCGTCTGGATGTCGAAGCTGTCCAGGCAGCGCGCGATCTCCATCAGCCCACTGATGTGGCCCACCATGTGTTTCTTGCACGTCGAGCAGATCGACTGCAGTGAGTTGGCGGCCGCCGTCGCCAGCCCGTTCTTCTGCTGCAGCGCGAACAGCAGGAAGTTCAGCACCGGTTGCAGCGTCTCCGGGTTCGAGTCGATCCAGTCGCACAGCTCGCCGAGGATGTTGATCGACGTGTACCGGATCGCGATGTGGCAGTTCTCCGGCAGGTTCAGTATCGCCTCGACCACCTTCGGCACCACTTCGCTCTCCTCACTGGAAGGGGCGGGGCGGGCGTTGCGGACAACCGGGGGTGCAGAGAGAAAGAGAAGAGAAAACAAAAACAAAAAACCACATTTGTAACCCTTAAACCATGTCGCTAGTATTTAATTTTAATCACCAAAGCTGGTTGAACCGCGACGTTGGTATCTCACGCTCTCCCAATTCCATAATCTCTCTAGAAGATCCAAATAACACAAATCGCAAAAGTACATTAAAATTGTGTCCGATTCCATCGCCCAGGTGCGGTGTCGTGGGAGGGTGGTGGTGATGGTGTACATGTGTGTCGGAGGTGTCGACGATGGTTGGTGATTTTTGTTGTTGTTGTTGTGGAAGAGGGAGTAGAAGGAAAGAAGTTATGCTGCGCTCAGTTATCAGAGATGCTTGAAAGTACAAATTTTGTACATGCTACACTAATGCACTCGAACCTGGGATCATTTTCTATAAACGCACCACAAAACGTTGCTGCATCAGTCTAGTAGTCATGTTTTTTTCGTTAGTATACGTTTCACTGCTTCAAGCACCCATGAGAAACGAATCATAGCATGCCTGCTAGAGAAGCGGCATCCGTATCTATCTCTTCAGTTTTGAATTAATATTTTAATAGACGCATGAATCTGTTAGGCTGCAGCCTCTATCTTTGTAATATATAAACAACAACAACCATTTACGACTTAAGCCAATGAAAGTATTACACAGTAAGTAGGGAATGTTTTGAATGACAAAGAATAGTGTTCAATTGAAGCATGTAAGCAGGAGGGCGTACTTATTGGAGAAATCGGGACGAAGGCTCGATAGATCGGACAAGGTGGTGAAGCAATCATTTGAATGATACCAAGCAGTATGCAGAAAATATAAAAAAAGCTCAAATTAGCACTCACATCTTGCAGCATGACTGCTTCAGATTATTTCGTGACTGTTAATGAACGTCAAATTATAATAGACTTTAGATAGATATTTTTGATACAACTTGACCAACAGTAGTGCCTCTATAGAAAATAACCGTCTGATTGCAAGATACTGCACTAACAAATAGTTAAGACAAGCTTATTAAACACTCCCATTAAGACATATTTCAAGCAGATTTGCAACTGGAAGCCCAGTGCACGAGATTTACCAACAGTGTGGATGCGTTTATAGAAACTGTGAAATCTCGAGTGTATCGAAACGAGCTTGCCATTTCCGAGCCATCCTACTGTCTCCCCCATAACTGGCCTACAATTGCCGTCAGGATGTGAATCAGACCGTTTGCACGATGGCACAAACCCGTTCGGAATTTGTAGCCAGACAACAAGGCTGTGATTTGGGATCGGTGTCATGATATACATCGTACAGGTTGATTTGTGAGATCCATTCACATACGCCTGCTATGGATGGCATGCTGTATGCAATAATACAAACTTATTTGTATTAAACATTCCATGGTAGATGCCGTAAGATAGGTTTTGTATGGAATTTGACGTTTGATGTATTATGATGCTGATCACAGACCACAGCCCAAGCGCTGGAGGTAGTAGGTAGCGGAAACAAACAAGCCCGACACGATCAACCGAAACAAACAACAGCAGCAGCAGCAGCCGAAGGGAAAGCGATGGTGGGGCAGGCAGGAAGGGAAGGAGAGGCGGAAGGAAGCAGCCTCCACTACTTACGGCAGGATATTTCGCGCCACGTTCTGCATGATGAACAGGGCGGCCTCACTCGACTCCCACGTAACGTTCGGGCTTTGTAGTATTAAAAACATTTGCTTAAAACAGCTGATCGAGCTGACGATAAATATGACGTCCTTGATAATTTCTGAAACCTTGAACCGGAAGTCCTGAAACGCGGGCAGAAATGAAGCCGATTAGTTGCGCGAGTCGTGAGCGTACGGGACGGATCACTCACCTTAAAGGAGCCACCCTCCTCTACCAGCCCGTCGTGGTCGGGGTCGAGCTGCGAATGCTTGTACAGGGCCGCTATCAGACGCTCCACGTACGGCTTGAAGTGCGCCGTAAGCTGATAGTTGTTCCGCTGGTACAGGTCCTCGCTCAGCCGGTACCACATGTTGAAGGTAATTTCCGCCACCTCGTAGTCGTAGTGCCCGACGCAGTTCAGCACCAGATCGAGCGATTTCACCGCGTGGTGGGGCGTCTCGTCGTCCGAGGCGGCCACCATCCGCGTCAGGTTGCTCTCGACCAGCACCGTAAACAGCCGGCACAGGTTCATCGACTTGTCGAGGTCCTCCTGCGCGACGGACACGTTGTACGCCTCCTCCAGGCACATGATACCCCCGAACAGCTTCTCGTCCAGGCCGCCGCGCGAGTTGTTCAGCTCCATGCAGTGCAGCAGCGAGCAGAGACAGTCCGTGGCCGCCTCGTGCAGATCCGGGCTGGTGGCGCCGTTGTTCAGCAGCTGGAAGCAGTACACGATGATCATGCTGTCGCTGATCTCCGGCAGCTTAAATGCGTTGATCTGCACCCAGGAGGTGAAGCACTTCAGGATCTTCGAGCGCAGCAGCTCGTTCTCGTTGCCGTTCACGAGACACACCGTCAGATACTCGCCGACCATGGTCGAGTCGGCCTCGAGGTCGAGCAGTATCTCTTTCCGCCGGTTCGCGCCGAGCCGCAGGTGCCGTGAGTTCACCTCCTCCGGGATGAGCGTCAGCAGCTCGATTAGCGCGTACATCATGTTCGGGTTGCTGGAGAAGCGCTGCAGCAGCGTGGCGACCGGCTTCTGCCAGGAAGACATCAGCAGTGCCAGATCGGCCAGGGCCAGTGACAGCTGCGTCACGATCACCGACTTCGTCTCGATCGTAATGTGACTGAGGTGCTCCAGGAGCGACTGGCGCAGGGATTCGTGGGCGGTTTCCGGCAGCTCGTGGAAGCTGTTCTGTATCTTGTTCCGCATCGTTTGCGCCGCGAATGTGCAGGAGTTAAGATCGTGCTTACAAGGTGGTGAAGCAATCATTTGAATGATACCAAGCAGTATGCAGAACATGTAAAAAAGCGCAAATTAGCACTCACATCTTGCAGCATGACTGCTTCAGATTATTTCGTGACTGTTAATGAACGTCAAATTATAATAGACTTTAGATAGATATTTTTGATACAACTTGACCAACAGTAGTGCCTCTATAGAAAATAACCGTCTGATTGCAAGATATTGCACTACCAAATAGTTAAGACAAGCTAATTAAACACTCCCATTTAGACATATTTCAAGCAGATTTGCAACTGGAAGCCCAGTGCACGAGATTTACCAACAGTGTGGATGCGTTTATAGAAACTGTGAAATCTCGAGTGTATCGAAACGAGCTTGCCATTTCCGAACCATCCTACTGTCTCCCCCATAACTGGCCTACAATTGCCGTCAGGATGTGAATCAGACCGTTTGCACGATGGCACAAACCCGTTCGGAATTTGTAGCCAGACAACAAGGCTGTGATTTGGGATCGGTGTCATGATATACATCGTACAGGTTGATTTGTGAGATCCATTCACATACGCCTGCTATGGATGGCATGCTGTATGCAATAATACAAACTTATTTGTATTAAACATTCCATGGTAGATGCCGTAAGATAGGTTTTGTATGGAATTTGACGTTTGATGTATTATGATGCTGATCACAGACCACAGCCCAAGCGCTGGAGGTAGTAGGTAGCGGAAACAAACAAGCCCGACACGATCAACCGAAACAAACAACAGCAGCAGCAGCAGCCGAAGGGAAAGCGATGGTGGGGCAGGCAGGAAGGGAAGGAGAGGCGGAAGGAAGCAGCCTCCACTACTTACGGCAGGATATTTCGCGCCACGTTCTGCATGATGAACAGGGCGGCCTCACTCGACTCCCACGTAACGTTCGGGCTTTGTAGTATTAAAAACATTTGCTTAAAACAGCTGATCGAGCTGACGATAAATATGACGTCCTTGATAATTTCTGAAACCTTGAACCGGAAGTCCTGAAACGCGGGCAGAAATGAAGCCGATTAGTTGCGCGAGTCGTGAGCGTACGGGACGGATCACTCACCTTAAAGGAGCCACCCTCCTCTACCAGCCCGTCGTGGTCGGGGTCGAGCTGCGAATGCTTGTACAGGGCCGCTATCAGACGCTCCACGTACGGCTTGAAGTGCGCCGTAAGCTGATAGTTGTTCCGCTGGTACAGGTCCTCGCTCAGCCGGTACCACATGTTGAAGGTAATTTCCGCCACCTCGTAGTCGTAGTGCCCGACGCAGTTCAGCACCAGATCGAGCGATTTCACCGCGTGGTGGGGCGTCTCGTCGTCCGAGGCGGCCACCATCCGCGTCAGGTTGCTCTCGACCAGCACCGTAAACAGCCGGCACAGGTTCATCGACTTGTCGAGGTCCTCCTGCGCGACGGACACGTTGTACGCCTCCTCCAGGCACATGATACCCCCGAACAGCTTCTCGTCCAGGCCGCCGCGCGAGTTGTTCAGCTCCATGCAGTGCAGCAGCGAGCAGAGACAGTCCGTGGCCGCCTCGTGCAGATCCGGGCTGGTGGCGCCGTTGTTCAGCAGCTGGAAGCAGTACACGATGATCATGCTGTCGCTGATCTCCGGCAGCTTAAATGCGTTGATCTGCACCCAGGAGGTGAAGCACTTCAGGATCTTCGAGCGCAGCAGCTCGTTCTCGTTGCCGTTCACGAGACACACCGTCAGATACTCGCCGACCATGGTCGAGTCGGCCTCGAGGTCGAGCAGTATCTCTTTCCGCCGGTTCGCGCCGAGCCGCAGGTGCCGTGAGTTCACCTCCTCCGGGATGAGCGTCAGCAGCTCGATTAGCGCGTACATCATGTTCGGGTTGCTGGAGAAGCGCTGCAGCAGCGTGGCGACCGGCTTCTGCCAGGAAGACATCAGCAGTGCCAGATCGGCCAGGGCCAGTGACAGCTGCGTCACGATCACCGACTTCGTCTCGATCGTAATGTGACTGAGGTGCTCCAGGAGCGACTGGCGCAGGGATTCGTGGGCGGTTTCCGGCAGCTCGTGGAAGCTGTTCTGTATCTTGTTCCGCATCGTTTGCGCCGCGAATGTGCAGGAGTTAAGATCGTGCTTTTGCCGCAGCAGCTCGTCGGCAATCTTCCAGGAGTGGATCTAAAACGCGTAAAATAAAGCATTGAGGAATCGCGTGTAATCGTCGCGTCGTTGGATAGCGTTGGGAGCCGGGAAAGGTAAAATATCATAACATTTCAGTGACCTTCAGCAGATGCGTACTTAGGGTCTCCGACCGTAATTCGTGCAAATGCCGTGCAACTAAACATTACAGCGAAAATCCGCTGTTCGGCAGAAGAAAGCATCGTTTTGCAGTTGAAATACGCAGCGCGCCGCGCGTACATTTCGCTCATCGAACGGGGGCCCCGAGAAATGT
>KZ073119.1:83962-106261 GCA_002091845.1 Anopheles cracens
TGCAAGTGCAACTGCCGCGAGCGAACCGGAGATCATATTATCGATTAATGGGCAGCTGTAAATTGGGCATGTAAAACCGCGTTCATCCACGTGTCCATGTGTCACGTCGCGTTAGTTATGGGAGCGGATGCGGTAACTTTAACCCCACGGAAAACGCCGAACCGCGCCGGGCGAGCCTTTTGTTCACAGGGCACGGTGTCACGTGCCTTCGACTTTCCACGCGGGCACGGAATAAATAACGATTTGACATTTATTTATGTTCTGATTTAAAGTCACCTTCGCTGTGTGTTCTTGCGCCCGGCCGGTATCGTCTTCTCGATCGGGCCGTCGAGCGACTTTTAGGGTGCATAATTTATGCGCCCCGCTCTCGAGCCCAACAGCAGCGCGGCGACTTTTCGGGCGGGGGGTTTGCTAAAATTTCAAATTTCTCCAATCACGATCTGCACCGGGCTGAAGGGAGCAATAATTTTCCCCGCTCTCTCTCTCTCTCTCTCTCTCGCTCTCTCCATCTCCGGGAACCGATCGCTGTCGGGTGGACGGATCGTACTTTCTATTGATGCCCGGGGAATGGTTTATGGGTTCATCGTTGAAAGTTCAGCCCGAGCGGTGGGCCCTGCTTTGGTAAACGACGCCACGCCGCCGATTGATTGACTCCGGTTTGCGAGCTGGTGAACGGAAGGAAATGAAGCGGCTGTGAGCGTGCCGAAGTGCACGAAACGTGCACCAAATGCGCTTCGGGCGAACCGGTAGAACGTTAAATTATGGCGCGTTTATGACGGCGCGCCTCCTACATCCGCCACCGAACAGTAACTGCAACGTAGAGCACAGTAAGGTAAGGTGCTCGAAAACGGGCTTGATTATGCAAGAAAAAAACGCTCAAAATTTTGGAGGTAAATTTTAGACGATTTAGTTAAAAAGAACGCGTGTATATAAGTAAGGAAGCGTAAAACGATTATAGTTTCTCTCTCCAAGAACATGGAAGCAATATGCTTGCATGAAATTTACGAATTTGAAGGAAAGTTTTAGTTTGTGTATATAGAATGCACGAAACAAAATTAAAATATAAAATTTGTCTGAATATGTTTCACAATGAGAGCAAAGTTTGTGCATGATATGATTTCCGCAACATTAAAAAAAATCCCACCTACAGTAAAATGTAAATAATTGGGATCTGTCTCCAACAAGAGCAATGCTTTGGCTGTTCATTACAAAATCTGAAGATTTTATTCGCTTCGATTTGATATAAGAATCTCGATCGTTGATTTTGTCGGAGACCTTTGCAGAAATGTTGATTTTTTTTAAATTTTAAATCCCATTTTATACCTTTTAGTGACAGTTTTTAAACGGATTCTAGAACAAACAACATTTCTATTATAACTGGTAAAAAATTAGAAATGTTTAAAATTTTAAACCTTAAAATACTTATAGTATCCTCCTCGAAGAATACCTCGAAGAATTTTTATTAAAAAAATAAAAAATCAAAATTAAAAAAGACCTACAATCTTCTTTAACATTGTCTTAGTCTCGAGAGTTAATTCTTTGCAGTAATCCTGAAGTTGATATCTGATTTCGACCTTTTTTATTGGACAAATGACAGTTAGTTAACACTGATAGACAGAAAACAAGTGTGATTTGACCCATTTCAAACGTTCTACTCATTACCCATTACATGTTAGGAGCGAATTTACACCTAAAAATCTGTTCCAGGCACCACGTTCGCCGCAAAGAAATAGATTCGAATGCAAAAAGAACACTCACTGTGTATTAGTGTTGCACGCAAAACAAGCGTAAAACGCCGAAACGAGCCGCATTTCGTCACTATTCCCTAACATCAAACGAATATTGCTTCACGCGTTCGCCATAGATCGTTCGGCATAGAACGCGAGCATACGTGCATCATTTAAATTCGGTACGAGTGCATATTTCTCTCCTTCGTTGCACTCAACTGCAACATGCACCACGCCTGTGTGGCGACGATCAAAAGGCGGTCAAAAGCGTGCAGAAACACACAGACACACAACCGCCACAAACGCATTACTTTTCCGTCACACACAACACACACACACACGCTGTCGCCCTGTTTGCCAACCGCCTGGAAGCGTCGGACACCGGCGCCACCGGTTGCCGCGACCGCCCGTGCTATAAATAGTCGAAACCGCCGTGCTTAAAGTGCATTCGACGAGTGCATATGAAAAATTAGAGAGTGAGCGCGCGTGAGCGAGAGAGAGAGCGAGAAGCACAGGAGTAACGCGATGCATTTATCGCACCGATAAATATGCTAAATCAAATGCAAACCCCGCCAAAGGTGGGCAGGACGGATGGGGTGAGCATAATCGACCCCGGCCCCGGATAGATCTGGCCGAAGTCGATCGCGCGCGCGCGCGCCCGTTCGTCGCTTTCCCGGGCGCACAAATCACCGCATTTTACCGGCGGGCCTGCCCTCCCCGGCCGTTCGCGGCGCGCCGGGATTGAGTTGTAGGAGTACATAATTTGCAAATTGAGCGTAATATTTTGCGATAAATCATAGCATTTTTCCGCCTGGCCTGCTGTTTTCCCCCCACACACACAATCATGCAGGCTCTCTCCGCTGTTCCTCGAAGTGAGCTCATTTTTTCGACGGACCTTGTCTGCACCTCGTTGCGTTCGTTGATTTTTGTGTACTGCCAAATGGGAGGGGGAGGTTTTTTACCGCTCTAAGACGTGGGAGTCCGTCCGAACTCCCTCCCCCCCCCCCCCCCCCCCCCCCCCCCCCCTGTGCTGCCTTTTGGCCCGGAGTTAGTGGCGTGATAGATACGCTCCAAGTCCAGCGATTGCTGGCCAATTTATTATGCGCTCCCGATTCGATTTCGATTTCCTGCATTCGGTCCGGGCCCGCTCGGTGCATTTCGGTCGCCTCGGTGACTCACCACGGGCGGCTTGGAAAGGATTTCTCAGTGTGCAGGCTTGCCCGGGCGCCATGCTCCAGCTAGAGCTCCAGTTCATTTCAATCGTTAATTTCAGTTTTATACTACAATTTAAGCAATAACAATGCAACGGAAGTTTTGCTCGCGTTCGACGGTGTGTGTTTAGGCGAACAAAGCGATCGTTTTCTTTTCCCCGTTTTCTTTGGTGAGGCATTTAGTTTGCATCATTATTATCGTTTGCCTCCTTCAGAGTGCAGCTCGGGGTGGCCGGATTTATGCCACTGAAATTAAACAAAAGAAGGGGCCAAATGCAGAAAACCGATCGCCAGTCACCAGGGGATAGGGCGGACGGACCCGCGGACGGAAGATAATCTTTAATGAGCTTTTCATTCCCAGCCCAGGCCGGTTGCCAAGTGAGAAAGGAGCCAACCGACCGGGCTTGGCAACCGTTTGTTGGTTTCCCCCCCCCCCCCCCCCCCCCCCTTCATTGGAAGTCATAGTAAATGATTATTGATTAGCAAAGTTCTTACGCCGGCCAGTGGCAGACGCGATTGACGTTACCTTCATTCGTCAATTAGGATTAAGCCGGGTTCTATCTGCTAGGCTGTCCCAGGCAACGCGGCAGGGGTTCCGTGCAGGCGTTTATCCACCCTAGCCCTAGCCTTGAAGATCGTCTCGCCGCGATAAGGTCTGACGATAAGCGACGCGCCGCAGATTGCATCTGCATTCGTTCGGGCAGCTTTCGAAAGCGGTGGGTGGTTTCCGCAACGTGGAAAAAACGAAATAAATGGCATTCGGTTTGAGCGATCCTCCATCTTCTCCGCCGCCTCGAAGAGACTGATTGCTGACGATCATCTGTCACGAGCCGTAGGGAGAAAGAGTCCCCTAAGTGCCAGGTCCGTTTTGCGTTTAGCATCAAGATAGATCGCGGCCGGATCGAGATGGCTGATGTGAACCGAAAGACCGTCGGAAGCGCATCCCATGCGAGAAGTGCGCCTGAGATTGATTGTTTATTTAGTGCCAACACCGTCGGGCGGTCGGGTGCGGTGAGTGTCAACCAGGGACGGGATTGATGGAGGGACCGCGTCGGTAACGGAAATCTTCTCACGAAGACGAGACAACCTGTTTAGTGCGCCTGTTAGTGGATTAAAACCTTTCTCCGCGCAAGATAAACGGGGTGGTAGGGTCTTTATAAGATATAGTTAAAATGGTTTACTATTACTTTTCTATTATAAACGTTGAAAGCGTTTTTTCTTACATTCTAAATTTATTTAATTAATATTACTAAATTTTATAGACTTTCTATTACATAGGAAAAGACTTCGTTATTATTTGTTAGAAGCATGCCTTTAGTCCCTATTTTTTGCCCTGTTTTCATGGTATTTGAAGGTTAATTCAGAGCCCGTTTCGTTTGTCAGCAGCTCAAACAATCGTCATGTTTTTGGAAAGGATCACGTATTGAAATTATGCTTCAAAATACATTTTTAACTCAAAAACCAAATCAAAGTTCAAAACTATACAGAGAGACGTGCATATAGCTATGCATTGTGCACAGTTGAAACATAATATTTTACTATCCATATGTTGTGTCCATGTGTGAAAGCTTTTGTTGTTAGCTCGCATGTTCATTTGAAAGGTATGTGTCATATCTTGTACATTTGACAACTATGGATGGGTTTGTTGGCTCAATCAACCAATTACCCTACAACACGATTATGTTTACTGAATGCGGAAGAATTTTATCAAAATAAAAGATTGTTGCATCTATTCTTAATTGGGTCAACATTTCACTAAATTTAATGAGTTTTTCTTTTCCAACGTTCCGATTCAGCAAATTGCATCAATGTGTTTTGTGTTGAATAGAATAGAAAATATCTTAAAGTTGATATAACTGATGTTATTATCTAATATTGATGAGTAAAACCCTGACTTGTTGAACGTATCGGACTTTTAATAGTCATAAAAATATAAACATCTGGAAAACTAAGAGTGTTCCTGAAGATATTTGGAATAGAATGATATGTTACAGCAGATTTAATGTTGCATAATGTTAAGCAATCAAAATATACCATTAATCTACCAAAACATTGATCATCAATAGGTTTTATAATAGTAGCAAAAACAATCATCAAAAACTCTCCGCTTGAAAGCCCTTTTCCCTTATGTGCGACGATCGGTAACGATTTTTTCCAGCGCGTAAAACACCCCACGGTCCGCGTACGGGGTGGGCTTGGGTTTTCGGTTACAGCGCTTTGAACTGTGTTGCCTTAGTTTTCACTGACTTGGCAAAAGCTGCAGCCGCGGTCACCGCCGTCGCAACCGTCACTCCCCACCCACCACACCACCACACTGACCATAGAGAGGGGGGATACGATGGAAACATTGTTTGCGGTTCCTGTTTGGGCGCACTTTGCCGATTTGAGGCGGCTCCTCCGGCTGCAGCTTGATGCAACATTTATCGTTCTCATTTCGCCGCCACACTGCCCGAAAGGGAGGGGTGGCACTTATAGGACTCCCTCGGCTCCCATGGCTACGCGGTGTATGCTTTCCATCTCCCTCTCTCTCTCTCTTTCTTTCGCTCATGGCCTCCTCCACTCTAAATAGCATAAACACTGCCGTTTTGTGACGGTGGGTTTATGTTTCGCCCCGCTTTCTGCGCCCGTGTCATTTCGGTCGTTTGACAAATCCGATTAATTGCCCGCCTTTAGCCGCCCGACGGTACCGCCCGCAAACGCTCGGGAGAAAGATTGTGCAGTAATACGTCAGCAGCGCCCAGACCAGCCGGATTGTGCGGACGGTCCGGTTGCGATTCAAGTACAGGCGCGGGCTGCGAACCATTTATGCGGTCTCCTGTTATGCGGCTGATCGAGCCGATTCTCCTATCGCATCGCGACCATCGCCGCGCCACGATGATGATTGCCGTTTCGTTGTGTCGTTCCCAACCCTCTCGTCCGCCTAAAAGGCTATAATTACTCGGTATGTGTGTGTGCGTGTTTTTTTTGCGCACAGACTTTATTAAATAATTTGATCGCACACAAAAATTGCACAATCATTTGTTATGCTGCCACCGGCGGGAGGGGATCGCTTCGGCGTGGGTTCCACTCAGCGGGTAACGCCCTTTTTCGACTCACCCCGGAGACAGGTGCCACAGGGCCAAGCACCGATGTTTGGGCACGTGCGTGCGGAACAGGGATTTGTGTGGATGAACGTGCGTGTGTGTGAAAATAAAGTCGTAATCAAAACAAAGCTGCTGAGCTTATTACTACCACACAGGGGGAGGTGTGACACAGGGTTTCTTGTAGTTTAGTCCGATTTTTCAAAACAATTTTTGAGCTTTTCGCCTTCTCAATATTTTTTGACACAAAATTTATCAAATTATTGTTTAAACTGAAGTTTAAAAAATCTTGAAAATTTTAGAATTACATTTTAAACTGTTTTAGCTGGAGTTAAATAAGGTATTTTAACTTTATAACAATCCATTTCCCTGTTGAATTAAGGAGGTTTCTTCTAATAAAGCCAGGAACGAGTCCAAATCATGTATCACGATCGGAATTTACTGTCTATAAATTTTAGAAAAATTACAAAACATTAAAGAAAAATTGTCAATACGGCTACGACCGTAGAATAATAATAAATAAATAAATTAAAGAAAAATTGTCAAAAACAAGAAAAAGCTTTAAACCGCATCAAATCATCAGAAATATATTGTAAAAAAGAAGAAAATATTACAGACTAAACAAAATCTCTTCCAAACATATTAAAGCTTGTTGTTTCAAAGGTCATTGTGAAGTGAACTCTCTTGTTGAGTGTCTTTTCTTGTTCACGTCTATCGACAGCCCAGATGACAAACGACGCCATCATGCGCTTTCAACAGCGTAAGAAACCGATTTGACAAAACATTAGCCAACCTTCCAGCCGCGGCTGCATTCGGAAACTCGCCGGTCCACCATTAGCCGGGTGCGAAAGTGATTCCGTTTCGTCTCGCCCATTTTGCCACGGGGATCCCCGATCGAATTCCGTTCCGCCGAGTGAATGGCGTGCAGCAGCCGATATGAAAACGAGCGCGTCCCCATCATAAACCATCGGCTAATCCTGCCGACAAATGGCGATCCAGCCGGCGGTGCAACGGATTGGCAAGTTCTGGGCCGGCCGCCCTCGAGCGCCCGGAAGGGATTCGGGTGGGCCCTTGCGTGATAGAGCGTTTCGTTTCTTCCTCTTCTATTCGGCCTATCGCCCTGCCTCACCGGTGCGAGGACGATGATCCGCCCGTGCGGTGACCGACGTCAGCGTGATCGCGCCGGGTGACAGCTTCGGCGCAGGATTAAGCCGATCGGCCGCGTTTCGCTTCGGTGCGGATTATTATTGTGCGCGGGCATGGTGATCTCGCGGCCAACCGTCTCTTTCTCCCGCTTGGCGCCCTGGATTGAGACATGCATCTTTCGCCCCGGCTCTACCCGGAGAGCCGCCACATGATGTAAGAAGACAGCTGCCAGACACTCGCACACTCCGAGCGGGGAAAACTTTCACCCGAATGAAAGGAAAAGTTGGTGAACTTTGCGGGCCGTCGCGCACGTGTACGCGCTTGTGTGTGCGAGTTGATGCCCGTTTGCCCTCGAACTGGTTACGGCATCCTCTGTGCGCTCCTTGGGCCACGCGATCGATCCTTGCGATCCGTCACCCTCCCCCCGGGCAGGGTGTTAGACGGGGTTAGCTCGGGTTCGCCGCTCGATCGGCGGATTACTCCCGGCACCCGGTTTGTTGTTTATGTATTTATTTAATTTTTATTGCACCCAACTAATGCATCACGGCGTCACGTTGCATCTCCGCGTGGTGCGCACACCGACGAGCCGCGACGAGACCGATTATTACGACGAGTTTTAGGTCTCTCGCTCACACGGCTCCCCGGCGCACTCGTCTAATTTATACGATGCACTTCACCGGTGCATTCGCCTCGATTGCTTCTGCAAAGTTCGCAGCAATTTGACACACCATAAATCAGGGTTCACCCGTGCGCTTCGCAGCCCATTGCCGGTGGCGTGCCATGTGGTCGGTAATTTAAAATCGCTGACTTATGGCGGGCCGCATGGTTTCGATGGTTTCCTGCGCCTGACTCATCAGAATGCGGAGTAGAGTTTTGTGTGTGTGTTTTTTCTCTCTCTCTCTTTCTCTCGTGTCTTATTGCACTATTGCGACGCCGGCACTTGACACTAGTGGCCGCCTAGAGACAAAGAGGGTTGACATTTGGCGAAAGAAACACAACCGAACGTTAGCAGCTCGCAGTGCGTTGGAGTTTTGCGCTGCACTTGATCGGTGATGTCATAGGTGCGAAGTGAAAGATTAGTTTAACGACGCAGCAAGCGATGCGTGGTGTAGAATTCGAACGAAGAAAGTGGAGCCATGTGTAAGCACTTTGTTTGTAAACTATCGCAGCTCATATTTTACTAAATAATTGCAAAAATAAGTTACTGTTTACAATTTTATCACGCAATTGTTTTCAAAATTAAATAGATAATACATAGAAGAAATGAAAATTAAATCTAACTCAAAATACAAATCTTTAGAATACGGTTCATACTATATTAGATGAATTTTGCATAGGAATCTAATTTAAATCTGTTGAATAAAATAAAATCTTTCGATAAAAACTTTTGATCAAAATAAAAAATGTGCTTTTCCAACTCTTATACCTAGTTTACGTACATTCAGATATTAACGTATTCATGTTTTTTTATACTATTCTAGTAACGGTATAGGCACTGACTAATACTGTTCTTTTATGAACATCATTGGTTTAACTTTAAGAAACAAATATATGACCATTTTGCTACTTTCGCTCTCAACATTGTTTTTTGTAATGAGTAATAAAAATAACATAACAAGTTTTGTAGAGATTAATGTCCTTTTTCCATTGGTTCTATATCACCTGCACCAAATAACTACATAAAATCATAAAGATAGTGTGCTAAAAATCAACTAAATCATGGTGATGGATCTTATAATAATAATATTTGCACATTCAATTGTAACATGATATGAGATACACAAAAATATTTATTCTAGGTGATTTTGCATACTTCTCAAGAAAAAATAGAGCTAAAAATAGTCACAATCAACGTTAAATTTGCATGTGTCTCCTGCACCTATATATGGTGCTGATCATACCCCCGACGGTGCAGGCTCATTAACGCGCTTAAATCCCATTTGTTTCACCGTTCCATCCCGCTCAATAAACACCGCTAACATCCGCGAGTGTTTATTAATCCGCTTAACGCCCTCCCTGCCGCCAAAAATGTACCGTCCAGGCACAGACTGTAACTGTCAGCCATTCTGCCTCTGCCAGCTTCATATAGCGCTCGACGCAGGTTCTATTTCCGTTATAGCCATCTGCGGCGCGGGCGTCGTAAACTCGGACGATCAGGAAGTCGACATGGCAGCGCTACACGCGCCCGGTTTAAGTAACTCTCCGGCACCGTCCGCGGCAAAGAGAGCCGCCTGTCAAAACACGGCACAGAACGCGAGCGCATAATGCTTCCACGGATGAGGAGCAACAGAAACAAAACACTACACATTCCCAACCGCGGAATGTCGATTCGAACAAATCGCCCACACGCTCCGAGCGGGTAGCGCAGCAATTCGCCCACGATTCGGTCGGGGATGTGCACCGGCTCTCGGTGTTCGAGTATAAATAATCGTCCAGATCGTCCCACTCGCCGCGCTCCACGTGGACCGTGGTTGAGAATTTGTAGTATCGAGCGGGAAGCGCGATCGGTTGTAAACACGCCGTGTTCGCTGGTCCCACGATCATCGCCATCATCATCCCTACCATCCCAAAGACGGCGACCACCGACGACTTCAGAAGGAAGTCGTGGAAGGCTAGGTCACTTCTGGAAGTACGTGTCCCAGATGCGCCTGGGGCATCATTTGCGTGCGTGCGAGTGTGTGCGCGCATCCCTCGGCGGGGCACATCTCAATTTCACGCACTCTCTGATTGCGTTTTATCTTCGCCCTGCGTCGGTATTCGCGGCCGAACAGCGCCATTTGGTAATTGGATCGAGACCGCAACAATTCACCGGTCGCACAGAGTCTCGTGACTGTTGCCGGCGCTGGTTGGTAGGAAAATTCTCAATTATCCACCCAGCGGGACGTGCCGCCGTGTGGAATCGGATACGGCCTGTGATCGGTATCGGCTACCCTTGCCGTTTTGCGGTGAAAGTCGCAGGATTGAACGTAGAATAGGACGATTCGCGCCTTCATCTTTTCCGACTCCCGGACTCGGAAACACGCGACGTCGGGCGATCAGCACGCGAAGAATTAGCCAAACGCGTATCGTCCGATCGTGATCAGCAAGCGAGCGAGCGAGCGCGCGCTCGCGATCTGTTTCATGTTTCACCCGACACATTGCTGAGCGCGTCTTAAAAAGGATCTCTTGGGAACTTCACCCGCACTTTCGATTAAATGGTTCCTGCGGGCTGCTTGAACTTTCCGCCCGAGGAGGAGAAGGAACGGAAAGCGTAATCTTGTCCTGTCGCGCGCAGACAAATCGTACCGATTAGCGTATGGCCGCAGCAGCAACCCCCAGCCAACAGCCATTAAAGATCATCAGCTGCATCGGGCAGGAAATCATCTTCGAGGCTACGCACTCTGCATCCCCGCGCGGTGAGCTTATTTCGCTGCACATGACATACGAGGCTGGTGCGATCGTGTGTGTGTGTGTGTGTGATTAAATGAGATGTCCCCCTTCCCTAATCCCACCACGCGCCTCCTGCACTGGTGTGTGGAATCTCGATTGGATACTTCCTCATAGTTTCCCGGCTGACCGAATGACCGTGCTGGCGACAACATCGTCCGCAGCAACGGGTCCCCAACGATGGCGCCAGGCGTTTTGTCTCGATCTCATCCGTTTTCGCGCTGGCCTTTTTACAGGCGTGTGTGCTGCTGCGGAGATTGGTCTAGGTGGGACGGATAAAGGGCGAGACACCCGCTGCACTGGCTTCCCACCCTCGGGGGCACAGACGCTGACGATTCCGTTTTTGTTTACGATCGTTTTAAGCAGCGTCTTTTTTCGTGGAGCCAGAGCAGGAATTAATGAGTGTTGTGGTCGGGTGGATGGGACGCGGCGGTAGTGGGTGAAGTTCATGTTACACCGAGAACGCGACCGGAGCAGCCGAGTTTCATTTACGGGCATGACGAGTGGTTTGCCCATTATTCTGGAGCGAGCGTTGTAAGTGCATGCGGTGGAGTAAGAATTTGTGGAACGTTTCTTCAACCGCTTTGTGATGTAAATACATCTTTTAACATCTTTTAAGCAGCTTTATATCATGTGATGTCTAGTGTTCATGTTTGGGCTTGATAGCATCATATTAAGCTCTATTTTCAATACATGCAAATCATCCAAATATATAAACTCCAAAAAGTCTTATTGAGAAAAGGAACATTGCTAAAACACAAGATTAAGTCAACATCTCGAATACTTAAAAAACCGCAGCTTTTTGAACAATACATGAAGGCATGGCTCATGGAATCATTATAAAAGCCATGGAACATCATTTCTACAAACAGTTAGTCTTATTCAAATAGAACTGTTTCAGACCGTTTTTCAATACAATGTTTCCAATGTTTGATCCAATGGTTAATAAAAAAAGTCAACAAGTAAATTTTCACAGTTAGAAATATTTACACACAGAAACAAAGATCCAGTAAGAATTAAACTTTTATAGAAAAAAAAGAACAAACTGTCCAACCAACGTAGTTTTTTCAGTTCTCACGGAACATCGGAAGACGTTTTTTTGTTACAGAAAACAGTGTGTCTGCCGCCAGACCTCCGGTACGCACTTCTGATGGTCACAACCTGACCTCCGGCACCCGGGTGGCAGAGTTATCTGGTGACCTAGACGGCTACAATCAACAACCGAAACTTTGTCACGTTGACGAGCAACACAAAGCGTCCAAAGCGTCTGCTTCTTTGTCGTGGTTGAAAGTAAAAAATGATACGTTTTTTCTTCAGGAAACTCATGCACTTATGAAGAAAAAAAATATAACACTGTATAAGTGGAGTCGAAAAGTATGTGTTAAGACATTTGCACTGTAGTGGACAACACTAAACAGATAACTTAACTAAACAGGGGAAAAAGGGTAGAGTTTTCGTGGACGATCACAACAAGTAGCACGCTTGAACGCTCACCTTCTGGTCGAGTCCGATCGTTTTCTTGGTTGACGCTACTACAAGGGTAGTATGAGACCTTCCTCACTGTTTCGCTGCAACCAGATGCACTTATCCAGACTCCACTTGTACGCAGTCGCGTCTTTTAATTTTTAACATGCCCGAGTCACCCGTGTTTTGTTGATAGAAAAATTTGCACCTCGTTCGCTGTCACTTGGGTCAGGTCAGGAAGGTTCGCTTCCAGAAAAACAGCCCAGCAATCATCTCACCGCAGCAAGGGTGCTTGGTTTGTGTTGTGCGCGGAACTGCACCACTTCACCACTACATCCGGCGCATATGGGCACTTTCCGTCCCTAACGGATCACTCTCACTTCAGCGCACGCACGATTCTTGCAGCAGATTAGCATATGCAGGCGATCCAACACTGAACCAACGCCAACCGTATCCGCTCTACCACCGAATGCCGTGCCGTTGGCTACCTTTTATCCCACTTTGCCTGGTTGCCACGCAACTGTTGGATACGGGCAGCGATCGTGATCTTGTTTCCCGCTTCGCTCGGTGGGGATCTCGCGCAAATGCAGGCCGGACGACGACCGACGCGATTCGCGAACTGCGCAAAACTGACTGAATGGCGGGAACTGGCGGGATCGGGTTGCTCGCGCGAGAGACGACAGCGAATCGATCGGTTGAGGGAGAGCTTTCGGTGGAAACTCGCTCTGTTGTCGTTCTGTCCCTCTCTCTCGCCTGCAAGAGAGAGAGAGACTTCTCGCTTTGTTTTGTTGTGGAGATGAGAGCTTGTTTAATGGAAAAACAGGAGAATGGAAGAGATAGTGATTTACTTTAGATGATTCTGTGTTTCTGTGAATGTTTCTTAATTTTTACAGAAAAGGTTCAAAGTCTACTGATAAATTCTTGAAATGGTGCTTTAAAGAATTATCAAAAAATGGAGTTAGACATTAGTTCATAGTAGCGAATCGTCTAGTAGAGAAGGTTCTGATTAAAATTAGGGAATTCTACTTGCAGGTCATCAAACAAACTTCGATGGTACGCTTCAGTTATTTGAGAAATGACTTAACTTAACTTGTGGTGTACATTCTCCCACCTAAACCCAAAGAGAAGACAGAAAACTCACTTCTTGCTCACGAAAGCGACGAGCGAAGTGAGCAAAGCTAAACTCACCCCTCACTTGGAAGCTTTCTCTCAACTTCCCCGTACTCCACGATCACAGTGTCTCCGCCCGTACACCCCGGAGGTGTTATGAAAGCTCTCGCACCCCGCTCTCATCGATCTCCCTCACCCGGAGTCGGGCTGATGACGCAGAGCACCCTGTGAATAGTCGGTGAACGTCGTGGCGTCGTCTGTCGAGAGCGTGCCTCTTTCTATGGGTGGAACGAGCGGGAAAAAAACACAACTGAAAATGATGCTCAATTCATCACCCCCGGATTCCTCGTTGCTTGCGCTGCTGCGTTGAGCCATCGAGAGTAAACATCGAAAGGCGACCACCACCGTCGGTGATTCTGGAGGAACCGCTGCTGCTAATTACCGTCCCGAACGCCGCCGCCGCCACCGCCACCGCGAGACTTTCGCGGTATCCCGAGCGGTTGGATAATCATCATCATAGGGCTCGCGGATGGGCTTCGGATCGGAAAGGAAACGTGGTGCAATGAACAACAACAACAACGAAAAAAAAAACAACAACCCCAAAATGTCTCATCGAGCCCACCAAGCGCGGACGCGCATGCGGATCCGTTTGGATCGCGATGCGGCGTGAACGCGCGCGCGCACACGCGTAAAGCAACATGTTTCTGTAATTTGAGGTCTGGTGGCACGCGAAATTACCGGACCGAAATTCCTCTCTGCCCCGGTGCTCGGAATAAGACACCGGTGTTGATACTGCACTAATGAGACAGTTTTGTACGTTACGAGCGTTTAATGGCCGCGCGCAATGGGCAGTAATTTCGGGCCTTGGCTCGGGCCTGACTCGCTTCGCTACGATCTACGCCGGCGGGCAGCCGCTGAGCAAACAACATATTATCCTGCCGTTAAGGAAGGCATGAGATAAAACAATGCGAAGTGAATTATGGTTATAGTTTGTTTTTTGTTGCGTTTATCGGCTGAAATTGGATCAAACCACTGAAATGGAAAGTATAGCGCATGAGGGACACTTTGCCTTTTTTCTCTTCTTTCTACTGTTAATCCCGATTTCGTGACCAACACGGTGTGTTGTTTTCAAGCGGGTAGCGTATCACACTTTTTGTACAATAATTTTTCAATAACATGACTTTGGTGGCAATAATAATAAATAACATTTGCTCAGCTAAATCTCGCAGCTTCCTACACGTATAATCGGCTGAAAAAGGCATTATGTAGATCCACTACAAACACATTCATCTACCGGGGCCAACAAACAGTGTCCGACACAACTAGTGACCATGTGGGAAGAACAATCTTTTTCATTATTAATCGTATTAAATTGAAGGTAGTTTGCATGTTGTCGAATGAGATATTTTGATCGAAATGTTTAGAAATGTTTCACAAAAAATTGGTAAACGAAATTTATAGTTCAGGATTAAGATACTACCTAATTAAAAACAATACAACAACAACGAAAAAACAACCCCAAAATGTCTCATCGAGCCCACCAAGCGCGGACGCGCATGCGGATCCGTTTGGATCGCGATGCGGCGTGAACGCGCGCGCGCACACGCGTAAAGCAACATGTTTCTGTAATTTGAGGTCTGGTGGCACGCGAAATTACCGGACCGAAATTCCTCTCTGCCCCGGTGCTCGGAATAAGACACCGGTGTTGATACTGCACTAATGAGACAGTTTTGTACGTTACGAGCGTTTAATGGCCGCGCGCAATGGGCAGTAATTTCGGGCCTTGGCTCGGGCCTGACTCGCTTCGCTACGATCTACGCCGGCGGGCAGCCGCTGAGCAAACAACATATTATCCTGCCGTTAAGGAAGGCATGAGATAAAACAATGCGAAGTGAATTATGGTTATAGTTTGTTTTTTGTTGCGTTTATCGGCTGAAATTGGATCAAACCACTGAAATGGAAAGTATAGCGCATGAGGGACACTTTGCCTTTTTTCTCTTCTTTCTACTGTTAATCCCGATTTCGTGACCAACACGGTGTGTTGTTTTCAAGCGGGTAGCGTATCACACTTTTTGTACAATAATTTTTCAATAACATGACTTTGGTGGCAATAATAATAAATAACATTTGCTCAGCTAAATCTCGCAGCTTCCTACACGTATAATCGGCTGAAAAAGGCATTATGTAGATCCACTACAAACACATTCATCTACCGGGGCCAACAAACAGTGTCCGACACAACTAGTGACCATGTGGGAAGAACATTCTTTTTCATTATTAATCGTATTAAATTGCAAACTGCATGTTGTCGAATAAGATATTTTGATTGAAATGTTCAGAAATGTTTCACAACCTATTGCTAAATGAAATTTTTAGTTCCTAGTTCCTATGATTGAGATGCTACGTAATTTAAAACAAATCATCCGTAAAAGCTCGTTAAATTTACAAACATTAACAGATACTGCACAGGTACAGAACAGATGCATCAGGGCATTATATGTTTTCATTAATTTTCAAAGTTGTCTTCCAAAATTCGAAGTATATTTAAAATGATTTAAAATGTGAATATCCATAAGTATTCCGTAAGACTTGCAAAGCAAAACTTAGAAATCTCGTCAGAAAATCATTGAACGACAAGAGACATGCAATAATATAAAATATTGACATGTTTAGGAAGCAGGAACTGTCCTTAATGTAAAATATTAATTTGAGTTATAAATATAAAAATTGTGGCTAAATCTAATAAGAAAGGTGACATCAAAATCGCGAATAGCTAAGGGTCAACTTGTAAGTATCTAAAACTTCAGTTGGAAATAAAAAAAATTGCGAGTAACTATTTTAACAAGCCTGACTACCTCCTCATCCACATTAAGAATGGTTTTATTTGTGTGGAAATGTGTGACACGAGCACACACACACACGCACACATACAGACACAGAAAAAGGAAACAACCGTTGCAAATGATATATTGAAATAAAAAAGCGCACAGCACAGCGTACAGTACGAGAAACTCCCGTTAGTGAAAACGCTAATACCCCGCCGCCTGCGAAACGGGAACGGGCCGAAAGGTTAATCTTGCAAAAATAAAGGATTTATGGAACGCGGGAGAACACGCCGAGCCGGGCGCCGGTGGCAGCTTTTGTTCGCGAGCGATTTACGCGGTAGCCACCGTGGTGGGGTGTGGAAATGTGTGACATGAGCACACACACACGCACACATACGGACACAGAAAAAGGAAACAACCGTTGCAAATGATATATTGAAATAAAAAAGCGCACAGCACAGCGTACAGTACGAGAAACTCCCGTTAGTGAAAACGCTAATACCCCGCCGCCTGCGAAACGGGAACGGGCCGAAAGGTTAATCTTGCAAAAATAAAGGATTTATGGAACGCGGGAGAACACGCCGAGCCGGGCGCCGGTGGCAGCTTTTGTTCGCGAGCGATTTACGCGGTAGCCACCGTGGTGGGAGGTCCACCCGGTCCACCCGGCGTGTGTGTGTGCCGAGCGCCAAAGAATCCCGACCATAAAACTCACCCATCCAACCCGCGGTGTCCGTGGATTGAGGCATCAACGTGTCATTCCGGGGGCGCGAAGTAAGCGTACGATGACGACGACGACAACGACGACGGTCATCGGAAGAAGGCACCGCAGCGAATGCGAAATTCTTGCAATCAATTCCGCGAATATTTCAAAATTATGTCAGTTTATTTTCGAACCCTCGCTTCGCGTGCGTCGCGCCCGTTCGGACGTTGTTTTAATGATTGCTGTTAAGCTGGGGAATGGGGGGAATGGAGGTGGGGGAGGAGGTGCGATTCAGTATCAAATTGTAGCGATAAATATTATGGCGGAGGAATCTCGGACGCACAGCGACACACGCGGGCCAGTATCGGCCGGCCGAGCAAGGCAGACACCCGCTGGCAGGCGCGATGGTTCCAGTTACTCTCTTTCGCTCTCTTTGCCCCCTCCCTCCACTGCACCGTCCTGGCCCTCCAGCCCCATCGTGCCGTGAAAGTGATCGGTCCCGGAATTCCGCCGGCTCGCGTCGCGGAAAAGCGGCGGTCCCAGGTCGGTGTAAGGCATTAACGGTGCGAAAAGTAAGATTAATCATTGATATGATTACAATTTTTAGCCTTCCACGGCGCTGGCGCCATTAGCAGGCGTCGGTGCGATTCCGCCCCGCTGGGCCAGTTCGGTGCAAAACGGTGCTGCACCACTACGACCGCCGCCGCCGCCGCCGCCGCCGCCGCATTCCAGGCGCGTGTAGTCACGCGGCAGCCCGAGTGCACCGCGCGACCCCGGTGCCGTTTTCGGGATCGTCAATTAGTCGCGATTCGTCGCTCGGTGCAACATTGTTGGAATGTTTCCGCCCTATTGGTGTATTATAGCTGGATGTTTGGGTTGCATAAAAAGGTTGATCGACTATGGTTGTGAAAGTACTGAAAAATCCAATGAAGAACCTGTAATCTAAATCATATGTTAAAATTAAGAACAAAAGACACGACGACAAAACTAAAACGAGTTTGTTATGTGTGACAAAAAATGTATAAATATATATTTATTAATCAATTTATTTAAAATTATATCCTCGGCTATTATACGACTAATACATACAGGATTTTTCATCCATTCTTAAACAGTTCCCACAGTTAGATGAAATCGCCCACTCAATGTTGAAATCCTTTCACCAATTTTTAAACCTTCCTCATCGTTTCATTTTTTGAAAATATTACATTAAATTGTGTTGTAGGTATTTATTTGGGTCTACTCACACATTCGCTGAAAACTCATCGCCTACTGCGTTTGTTTCTTGAGCGAACAAGTGTCTGATTTGATGTAAAAAAAACTATCACCAGTGCACTTTCCATATCCTGCTGCTATGGCAACACTCTTTGCGCCTAACTCCGCGCCAGATCCGCAGCAACAATTGCAATTCAATTACGGCAGCACCCCCGTACCGTTCGCGTCGCGTTTGCATGTCGCGGAAATGTGGCACGTTCCACACAAAATTCGGCCCTGGTATGACGAGTGCTCCGAGAATTCGCAATGTGCCAGTCACCAGTCAGCAGCCAGTTATCGCTGGTGGCTAGGGTGTACGGCTGCATTTCGCCAACTAGACGGGCTGAAGAAAACGGTCCGGCCTCAGCATCAGCGTGCTCCCAGCGTATAAACGCGATCGACGGCTGATCGAAGCGGTGCGGTTAGGCGATAATTGATTATGCACGTCCGAATGGACCATTTGTACGCGTTTATCGGTTAATTAAAAGCAATTCATTTGAGCGATAATAGATTAGGTGGTTGGTGCCTTTCCGCGCAGCGAAAGGTAATAATGAGCACGTGGAATTGGTAGAATTGCAGCGCGAACGCGTGATTGTTATGAGAAATGCATAATCGAACTCTCTGTTTCCGGTATGGTGGAGTTCGTAAGAGGCTTGTAAGAAAAAAATATGTGATTGGAACTAATTTAAAAAAATCATTTCAATCCAATCTCATTCCGTTTTTACAAAGGATGAGATAAACCATCACTTGGGTCAAACTAACTTGCTCTAGTTCTCCTCATATTGCTCATCAACAGGTGTTTGCAGTGAACATATCGTATACAATACTCCGTAACCTATATTTCAAGATCGAATTGCTAAAATGTTAACATTTTTTTGTTCTTTTCAATATGGATACGGAATACTAATTGATGCAAACTCTTACTCAAGATTCAAATGGATCCACATACTTCAATAAATTTTGTTGTAACTCAAGTCCTGTTCTTTAACTAGATGACTCAGTACATTCCTCACTCAAACAAGAACGACCAACAAATGATACGTATCGTTAGTGTCGCGGGAGGTCCCTCCGGCGTTGGGCCTTCAGCCGATGAGCTCCTAACGCGTTGCAATTATTTCGCCCACTTTTAATCGCGGTTTCCTGCCTGGTTTCCCTTTGTTTTTGTTGCTCTGCTGGGGCAGTGCGCAGTGAGGCGATTAATAAAACTAACAAACCGTTTACATGTGTTTGCCACCGCTGCCTGCGCGGAGCGTTCTGTTTGTCGGTCGTCGAAAGGCGTTGGCGCCCAACGTGGCATTGCCGAGCACGTGTGCGTATGTCTGCCTGCACGGGCTTTCTTCCGCACAAAACCACACGTTTAGCGGCGCCACGGTGTGGGTGGTGGGTGGCTGCGGGTTGATTGTAGGGGTGAATTGATTTAAAGACCCGGCCCGATTGCCGTTCCCAGTCATCACCCGCTCGGGTCGGGGACGGCTTTTCTAAGCGTGAAGGTACGCGCGCGCTGCCCGCCAATGCATCATGCTCTGGGTCTTGCGTGTCGCCGCGGCCGCAGCAAAGTGCAGCCCTGTGCAGTCGATTAATTGCCCTCATGAAAGTCGATAATTTAATTTGATTAAAAGGTAGCCTCGCCCGAAACGTTCACCGGCTGTCGGTGGAGTTTCCTTTGGTTCCGGGGGGTGGTAAAAAGGGTGGGTGTGTTGACGGTGTGATGGCGATCGCTTCCACGATGACCACGGTGATGATGAGCTGTGAGATGGTTCTCCGTGGTTCAAAAACCCGGACCGTTTTCGCTTCCAGCGGTAATTATGAAACGTAGCATTTGCGCTCGAACGCACCATGATTTACGTGGGCCGAAATTTGATTAATTGGAAAGAGGAAGCTGCGTGGATGTGGGCAGGCTGCCAGAGAGAAAAAAATGGATCGCAGCAAAAGTTGACAACCATCTCGGCCTGGTTGACCAGGTTGACAAATGAGCCGGATGGCAATTATTATCACATTACGATGGACCGAGCGTGATTGCGCTGCGTTTTCTTTGCGTGGTTCCTGCGAAGCTGGTCAAATTTTCGTAAACGTTTGCCCTCAGGATCCGGTCCGGCTGGGATGAGTCAGCCATGTAATTGATGTTCGAAATCTTCTGTTCTGGCGTGTGGAAAGGTGTAATTACGAGATTCTCGCACCAAGGAACGTTGTAAATGGCAAGTAGTGTAATTTATAATATTAACAGACGATATAGAGCGGAAGGCAGGATATTGTAGCCTTTCAGGTTGGTTCAATTACAAAAAAATGCAATATTTCCGAAAGAACCTTTCTTCACTAATGTATCCTCCGTGTACGTTTGCTCTCGTATCCATCCGAACGCCACCTGTGCTTGTCGCAATCTCATTCCCCAACCACCCGGTCCGAAAACGAAACCAAACCAACCATCCGCACATGGATTTACACGCTTGTCATAATTCTGCGTTTAATTACCGGTCCGGTTACACGCAGCGTAGGCAATTCGCGCAACTTCAGCTTCATACCCAGCACCGAACGGGTTCATCAGCAGCAAAAAGCGGAAAGCTTCGCGGAAATGACGACCACCGAAAGAGACTCTCCCCACGGCAACGCAGACGGGGACAGACGCGACGCGCGCGCGCGCGCGCACGAGATGTAATAGGATAGCGCCCCTTAGCGCTAATATGTCAACAGACGAGCAGACAAATCTGCGGATCCGCGGGGCATGCGAAAACGCGATAGACGCGACCGCAAATGTCAACCGGTGGCGGTGGGATGGCTCAGTTGGCGTTCGTTTTGCAGCGCAGTTTCAATGTTTGCGGGCGTTGCGAGCGTGTTATCGTGGTGTGCGTTGTTGCAGGTGGGTGGTTGAGAAATGGTTGCATCGGTGTTTTTGTTTGGTTGTTTTGGGTTTTTGTTTCGTTATTGATAGAGTCTGCACAAGTGACACTGATTGCGAATGACGCATTCGATGAGCACCGCCAAGGGCCTGAACGTAACGAACACAATCGAGTATGCGACAATGAGGGAAAATTGTTACCATTTTCGGGAACTATTTATATTTTACGTTGCTTTTTTTTACTGGAATGCACACTTTTTCGGCTGAAAATGCCAACGCAAATTTGATGTTTTTGATAGAGGAAAAAATGTTTTGCATTCCGCTGGATTGTTTCTTTCGCGTGGTGGAAACAGCAAGGTTTTTGTGTCACAAACAAATCGGCTTAACAGCGGTGTGGGCGTGGGAATGTTTTGAGTGATTTTTACACTAAAAATTGCAAGTTATCCGCACTGTTGCTAGTCTTCCTTTACTGATCTATCAGTACAATCGTTACATTTTAATTAAATCGGAATATTTTGCAACAATCCATTGTTTTGTTTTATTGTCCTATATATTGGTGTCTTGAACCTAAACTGTATATTGGTAATAATTAGAGTCACTTTTTTAAAAAAAAGACCGTATGGTTCATGCTTCCCCATTACAATGCAACCATAAAAGTTTCCCTCTTCATTCAAGAACAAATGGAAACAGCCTTAAACAGCCATGACTGTCAAATCGTTGCCTGAATCAAAATAATAGAGAATGGATAACAGACAATACAAAAGCCGAAGATAATAGAAAATGTAACTTTGTATGTCTAAAATACTTTTCCAATAAAATGATTAAAACAATCTCAAATATGATATTATAGATGTTGGTTCGTTGGTTCGTTTGAGTATTTGTTTATCGTCGCAGAAAAACATAAAAAAGTAAAAAAAAAACACCTAAATATGTTGTTTCCTTTGTTTAAAATACAACGTGGATCAGCAGCGTTAGCGATTGAATATTCCATTCCGTCACAGAATGTTTCTAGAGCTTTCAGCTGCGTTCCTCATTATTACAGCATTTTTCTTATGCTTTCGCATCAGTTCTACCGTCCCGTTGGAAGAAAAAAAACTTTCCAAACTCACGGAGATGTTGAAACTATACCTCCCCGAAGGTTCGCCGAGCCGGCTGATGAATCATCCGGCAGGTCTCCACCAGAATGGCTTCCCGTGCACCGCAGACCAGCTGCCCTAAGGTCTCCGCCAGTAGGTCGACGGCAGATGTTCTGTTGCCCTCCGTCCAATTAAGTGTCTCGGCTCGGGGAGCACAATACGCCAAACCTCCATTCTAATCATGGTGCTCGGGCGCACCGGTTCGTTCGTTCCATTCACGAAGGCGATCTGGAGCAGCGTGTGTCGAGGCCCAAGGAAACCAAGCCAAAGGCACACAGGGAGGATGGAATTTCGGCGCATAAAAACGAACAAAAAAGCTGCATAAAAAAGCATATCAGCTTGTCCGCTTCACCGCCGTTTGTCGTTTCGTTATTAGCTTTATTGTTA
>KZ073119.1:106271-121545 GCA_002091845.1 Anopheles cracens
GCCCCTTGATCGCTGGATGTGGCTGAATTGCGCTGGCAGCGGCGAGCTTCGGGACGCTTCAAAGCGCCACGGCGTGATTCTTTTAATGGCATTAATTAATTTTAATCCATTTTATTTCTTGATTTCCCAACGGGGGCAGTCGCGTGCAGCGCGTTCGGGATTAGAAAGGAGAGTTAGCGTTTGTTTTTGGGCTATCTAACGCGCGTTGCGGCTTTTCTTCCCACCCGGGTGACGGTCGCGCACGCGACGTGGCAGATGGATTTCGGAGTTTGGGAGTTTCGGCGACCCAGGTGGGAGTTTTGTAACGAAAACAAACAAGCACACGAACGCCATTGGACCGAAATCCGATCGCGCTCACACGATTCCCATGTTGCAAAGATCTCGTCTCGGGGTTCTTTTTGCCCCATTTTCACCACCGCAGCATCCAAGTTGGCGCCGACCGTTGGCGGAACACAGTAGCCACCCGGTGACGACGACGCCCGGTGATAAAATGATAAATACGGCAGAAAAGGGACGGCCGCGGGTGGTTTAATTTAATTTATTAAAATTTAATGCAATATTCATGTGTAAAATTATCGCGTTAATGTGTGCGGCACGGTACGCTGGGGTTTCGGGGCCGCCGTTGCCGTTGATTATCTGGCGTTTTGTTTTGTTCGGTGCTCGCGTTTGTCATGCGGACGATGTTCGAAAGCGCGGCCCAACGCCATCGAACATTGCCACGAAAAGCGCCATCGAATCCGGATCCCAGAAATGCATACGCATTTTCGCTCTCTTTCTCACTCTCTCTCTCTCTTTCTCTCTCTTCTTTCAACTCCCCGGCTACTTCGCATCTACCATGAGCAACATTTTAATGATCGTAATATGCATTTACCTATTTTTCAATATTTTCGTTCCACCCCTTGGCAGGTTTTTTTTCTCCTGTTTTTTGTCTTTGGGTTTTTTGTGGTTGTTGAATCGAATCGAAAAAGACTCCTGTGGCTGACCGCGGCTGTCACCTGCGTCATCTGCGTGTTGTTTAACGCCTCACCGCCGGATTTATCTCTACCTCGTGGTTCGGCTGACAAATTACATCAGTTTCGATAATCATTTAGGGCCCGCTGATTGTAAGTGGTGTGCTAACAGCAACAGCAACAGCGACCGGCTCGTAGCAATCAGCGACAAGGATCTCACTAGGGTGTTTTGATATCGTTTGGGGCCAGTGTTGCAGCTTGATTTGCCCCACGGCCGGCCCGACAGGAAGCCGGTGTGAATCCGGCAATCCGGGTTTTGTGTTGTCCTTTTGCACAAGTGTTTTGCTCTCCTGCCCGGGCAAGTGGGCGCCAGTCGCGTAAAAAGCGACACGGCCTGTCTCGCGCCGTATTCTTGGCATGTGACAGGCACCGACAGGCACGGATGGTCGTCGCTTCCGGGACAATTTAATCCACCACCATCGTCGAACGCGGCGTCGTGTTCGTGTACCAACGGGCTAATGACAGGTGAGACCCGTAGCGAAAACCGGGCCATTGCCGCTCAAGAATCCGGGGCAGGGAACTACCGCCATCATCATCATCGGCAGCATCGGGAGCATCGTTGGGTGCTTAAATTATTATGCAAAATTGGTGCCCATCCCCGGCAAAGGCGGCCCAAGTGCAAGTGCAAACTTTGATGGCCCGAGGGTGCCGCACGAATTTCGGCCGTTTGTTTCGGTTTCCTTCGCACGGCATTCTTGTGGCGTCGCTCCTATCAACAGCGCAGGATAATAAGCTGAGGGACGCCGACTACCCTACCCCATACAGCATTCTTGACGTATAGACTTAATTCAAGTTGAAGAAAATGTACACTCCGAGCCAAATTGTTGAACTTATTTGAGGACTTGAGCTCAACGCCTTTATCATTTCATCTCATGTATTATTTTTCAGATCTGATTGTGTTGTACATAAGTTTTGATAATATGTTTGCTTAATGTGCTCTGAGTTTAAAGATTTCCATAATATAAAATGACGTAACTTTTAAAGGATCTACTTATTCAACAGATGGCCCTATTGACGCCCTGATGCCATCAGTCCAACCCCTTCTTTTTGTCCAATTACACCCAACTGCGGGCCCATCGTGTCTGTGGCAACATGTTCACACGTCTGGCGCGCAAATCGCCGAGCGCGTCGGTGTTCGCGCATCACCACAAACCCACGACGCAGCAGCAGCAGCAGTCTCCTGTCTAATTTCTTGTCGTTCGCACATCTCGACGATGCGCGCTAAACAGCACCTCGATCGGGGCGCCGCTGGCGTGATGCACTTCTGCCCCGAGCCCCAACCACGGCCACGACGTTGCGTGTGCAGTGCAGTCGCCAGCCTCCTACACGTGGATCGCCACCTATCTACATCGTTGTTTAGCGCGTACTCGAACAACATTTGCATGGCGATAATGCATCATCATCATCATCAACATCGGCCGGGCGCATCGTGTGTCCGCGCCGGGGGTACGTTCTTGCAACAGCCATTCTCATCCACTGCCCCTTCGAAGGGTACGTGAGTTTTCCCGCCAGGAGGTAAAGGAGCAAAAAGTACGGCAAGATTCGTTCCCCGCTGATGTATCGTTCAGTGAAGCGCCTTCGGCTCACCGTCTATCTTGATTTGTAGGGTCGTGTGGTGCAGCGTAAAAGTGCCGGGCAAAATGGTTCGCCATCGGTGGAAGTGAGAGTCTGTAGCCCTTTTCCCGGACACCCTTAATCGGTCAGTGCGGGGTGCGGGATAGTTCGAAAGTTCACCGCAAGCCTGCTCGAGAGGCTTCGCGTGACAGGTCAAATCTGTGCTGTCACGCAGGTGATGAATAGAATCCATTCACCGTGGGTCGCACCGTGAAGATCAAAGCGCGGTTCTTGCGCGATGCCCTGCGCTGCGACTGTAATGCTATCGAGCATCATCACCAGGCAGGCAACATACTTAGCCGGAGACCACCGGAGCACGTGGACACGTGCGTACGGCAAAGTGTGCTGACCAGCTGGAACGTTTGCGACGCATTTCTGCCCCGGGGAGAAAACCCACCTCCCACTAGCCAGCTCGTGGGCTAGCCACCACAACAGAGGCTCATTTACCTTTCCCCCCGGATGAATGACATTCGATTAGCAGCGCGGAGCGATTGTGGCAATGCGGTATTTCCTTGAAATCCAATTGCGATTGGAATTTCAATATTAACCGCGGCTATTCATCGTACATCGTGCGCTGAAGGTGCGTACGTTGTAATACGCCATTTCTGCATAGCAGCTTCTGATAGCACATTTCGCCAACATTGTAACGATGCTTGCTGCGGAAAAAAAGTAATGAAACCAAAAATCCCTGAAATATTATTTTTTACGTGTTTGTTGTAAACTAAAGTGGAGCTGGAGCTTTAGAAAAAATATAACTAAATAACTAAAATACACAATAAATGGATTTCAATATTTACTCTCCACAAGGAAACTCCTTCCGGCTTCCAAATTCTCACGATTATCTCTCAACTTTTCATACAAAATGTTTTCCAAAAGCTGTAAGAGTGATCAAGAAAGGCAGATTTGACAGTTTCCTCAAAATTGTATATAAAATATCATATTCTCCTTAAATATCATCACGTACCAGGCATCATTTGATACGTTTAAAAAATTATAGAAAACCTTCTCCTTTGGAGCAAGTAGTCTAGGAAATGTCTTTAAGTCAGGAATAACATTTATTTATGGAATTTCAACACAACTTTAGGACTATTCGTTTAATAGCTTCAAATTGTCAAACAATATTCATGATATGAGAGTGATTCGGAGACTGACAGACTGACAAACTGAGAAAATAATAAGAAATGTAGAAGCTATTTCAATAACTCAGTAAAGGTTATTTTTGAAACTCAAAATCTAAGTTATAAATGGAAGAAATACTCCATCTGCTATATCCATCTTAAATTTAAATAAGTTTACTGTTTTTTTTACGTAATGAATTGCTTGGGAACAACGCACGACCGTAAGATAAATCGTCACCCCGAACTGCACTTGACTTCTTTAACGCCACAGCGCACAAGGAAAAACAAACATCCTCCAGCACGCTTCCGGCATAATGAGCCGGACACAGGCGCAAAATATTGTGCCGCTTTCTCCCGACCGGGGTTCAATGTCCTCGGCGAAGGGTCAACTTCTTTGCCCGGGCAGTGATTGATGATGCCATGGGTCATATTCGCAACTGGGGCGAATGTCACCGTCGTCATCGTCGTCGTCATAGCCGTCGTATCCTGGTGGGATGATGCATCATAAATATGTTCCATGCCACCCGTCCGGCCACTCGCTTCCCGGCGACGCTTCTGCCCGTAGACACCTACGGCTCGCACTGGAAGCGAACCGAAATCACGGCAGGACATCGAAAACATTAATCACGGTGTGTTGTGCTGGAGCATACAACTTTGACAAAGCAAGCGCCAAAGCCACTTGTACCGGGCACCTGAGGGAGGAGGACACTACACTCCTGTCAACCCGATTCTGCAGACCGCCCGTCCAGCTTGGCTGGCGTTCAGCGACGATCGGGCGCAGTGCGAACCGGAGAAAAAGTGCATCACGACACGATGGACAGCAGGTCGCAGGTAGAAACCTTTGCCGGCGAGATCGTTGCCCTGCAGTCGTGCACCGTTCCGGAATTTAATGGATGCGCGCGTGATCCCAGCGGCCGGCCCGAACCCGTATCCGTTACCGATCTTTGGCCGGTCCATTACGTCTTTTCTAATTTGCGATTGTCTACCGAGCGGTGCGCGCGTACGCTTTCGGTTTATTCGGTCTCGGGTGGATGATCGCTGCCGGTTGGGCAGGTTATTGGGGATTATCTTTCTGCCGCGCACAGCCACGGATAGAGAAACGGGTTGTGATCGGTATTGGAGAGAAGAGTCGATTTGGGGGAACCTTTTGGAATCGTATCTGTGTACATGGATTCTATTGATTATCTGAAACGTTTTGTTTTGTTTATGTTTAACTCAGAACCTTTGTGATACTAACGAAATAACAATTTTCTATGCAAATTCTCGCGATAAATTGCTATTCAGGGAATATTTTTCGTGACAATATCGTTTCTTCAAGTCAAGTCTCGTTTCTTCAAAAAATAATCAGTAGAGATCTATAGAACCCAGAAAGAGACCTGGATACAAAAAAAGTGTTGTAATGCTTTCTGGTTTAAAAAAACGTTCTCATTTTTCATTTTGACACTCATTACACACAAATTAAATACAAAGTTTATTGCTTTTATTCAATTATGAATTGTAATCAGTTTACTATTTCAAACAAACTCCAGTCAAAATTTTGATCTAACCTAGAATCATGCAACAAATAGCTCTGCAAAAACAAAATTATCGATATTTACTCAAGTTAGGTTCACTTTTCAAACGGTCCTGTTTATTGAAATGAATTAGCGACTTTATTTTATAACTTATATATACATTGTACCAAGATCTCCTCATAAATCTTTCAATTAAAACATCAATTTTTTATTATCAGCTATCAAGTCTTTTTAATAATCTTATGGTCTTTATAATAATAATATAGACAATTCTTAATTTTAACTGATCGTTTTGGTTACTTTATGGACACAGGTCAATAAAGGATAAAAATCTACGACATCGTCTTCATCGCAAAGCATCAATCACGGTTTCGGTGATTTCGGATACAACTCACATTTCAAGTTTTCACGTTTTTTTTCCTAATTTTTCAGTTTTATAAATGGCTAAAGTTTACATTGAAATTTCATGAAGGATTCTCGCGGTGGATTATGCTTTCCTGCTGTGCCCAACAGACATTCGTGTTTCGGAAGTTTGGTGAACGGTTTGGCGCGCTCGGTTTGCCCTCGGCCTCGCAACATCGCTTCTTTCCTGTTTCCTTGTCATGTTTTTTCTTCATTATTTTGGTTGGTGTCCATCCCCCGGCCGGAATCAGATAGAGGCCCCCACCTCCCATTTCCCTATCAGGTTAGAGGTAGATGAATAGAAAGACGCCCATTTTCCACCTTCACCGAGCCGGGCACACCAGCGTCCATCAAATGATCGTTCATTTGTTTTTTTTTGTTTTTTTGCAAGACGTCTTTAAGATTGAGCTGGAGTCTGGTTGCGTCGGGCACGATTGCGTCGGACCTTCCGGTGGTGCTCTCGCGCGTGTGCGAAAGCGAAATTGATCGAGTTATCTGATGAGTCATCTTTCACCGGACGGCCCCCTCGCCTTACCCCGGTTGGGACGGTGGAATTTTGCCTCGTGCCTTTTGTTTTGTGGCCCCAGCCGAACGTTTAGCTAAATTGAAAGTGCAGCCTACCGTTGCACCCGTCCGGGCCCGGTCCACCGCGGGAGGTAACCGGGTTTCGGGTTTAAATGGCTTTAAACGACCCCGTCCCGAATGGGGGTCGGTTGATCGTTTGCAGCTGCAGCTGCGGTTCGATTAAGATGGGCGATCGGGATAGATAGGGTTGGAGGATGCATGAGCGCGTCCAGGAGCTCCGGCCGAAAGGTGAAATCGAGTGAATGGAAATTGGAAGGCAGCATGGTAAAGGGAATTCGCATTTTTTTCTCTCTCTTGTTCCGTTGATGGACCGTTGGGTTGCAATTTAATTGAAAGAATGCTCGTTCCAGATATGCGCTGCAGAGGAAAATTGGATGACACTTACTTTAACAGGTATTAATGGAGAAGAAAATCGAGATTAAAAGATTAGAAGAAAAAAAATTAACAAATATTTTCGAGTCATTCATCAAGCGAAATTGATTTCAATATCAGATCGGCAAAGGTCATGAAGACGCGGATCATCCGTCCGTACCGGAAGAAAGCAATTTTCACAAACAATGCGCTATAAATTATGAGCACATTTCCCGGCGCCATTCGAGCCGCATTTATCGGGATGATCGAAAAATTAAACCTTCGCACGGTCAGCGGTTCGTACGCAGCGCCGTGATGAGACGGAACCATCTGAAAAACGTGTTTCCAGCTTCGCATTAACCTCCGCGCAGATGAATTGCGTGTGCAGGCGCGATAGTTGCGCGGCCCTTCGAGCAATGGCAATAAAATTGCCCTTTGTCGTTACATCGAATAGAGCCGTTAGAAATTTGCATTTCCCACGCCACGCGCGGCCGAGCCGACACGCGATGTGAGAAATTGCCATTTCACTGCCCGCGCCGAAGTTCTCCGTACCGTATGTCGCATTCTACTGCGGTGGTAATCGCGAATCGCGTTGGACAGCGAAAAGGTTGGGCTCATCTAGTGTGTAGCGTCAGAAAAAAGGCACTCTTCTTCCGTCCCTTGAAATTAGCGAGCCAACCCTGAATCGTTCGTCTGGCGTATATTATGCGCTGAAACTCGAACTTACACCCGCAACCAGGGCCATGTGCGGAGCGCGGAGACTTTTCGCCGCACTTTGTCACCGGACCGATCTCTGATTCCATTTCACGTAGGTGAAAGTGTCGACAGACTGTCCCGCTGGGACGGCCGGGCGGGACGGAGCGCTACCGGGCGGGCAATAAAGTGTCATAACAGCGCGCAACTACACACCGTCTGTCGTTACATCGCCATTACACCGAGAGGTGGCGTGAACCCGGAGACGACACCGGGGTTGAAGTGCGACGCAGCGAACGTAACGAACGTACGAGGGCGTCAATGAATTGCGCCGACGTCGATGGGTCGATTAATGACGGTGGTTGTTCTAAGGTTCCCCCTTTCACTCGACGCCGACCGAGGTGGACGGAGAAATGAAATTATTTTTCAACAGCTTACTTCACCACCACCGGGCTACCGGGCTACCGGGGGGTGATGGATGGTTCCGAACTTTCGTGCGCCTCGTAGGGCGCAGTTGGTCGAGCTTTGGAACACGGTCGGTGAGAGTGAGAGCAGCGAACAATGCTTCGAACAAGTGGGCATGCTGTTGTAGGTAGAGCACACTGTGGAGGTGAAGCCAGTAATGAGAGACCGATCAACTTTCATTGCTGGTAAATACATATATTCTCGATTTTTTTTATATCTAAGTAATAGCTTAAAGCCTTTTCCGAGGTAAACTTCCTTTAAAATGAAGTTATTGTGGACATTGAAGGTGTTGTCTGTGCAATTGAGCTGCTTTACTTCTGCTTCAAGGAGGTAAAATTTATGCTTGGTCCAGTAAATCAGTTTCAATCACAATTTCAGAGTCTCGGCATATAATTTTTGATTCCATTATCAGAATAAATGTCTCAAATGCAGATTTCATTGTTGAAATTGACCGATGGGTTCAAACTCATACGACTAAACTTCTCGAAGTAATAGAGCACAAAAGTATTTTCAGAACTTCGTGAAAAATGTTCATTATCCAGTGCATTGTTATATCCATTTCTAGAGAACAGAAATGAAGAACAGAAAACACCCGAAAATCGAAAGCATAGCCTGAACTTTTTTGAAAACCGTCTGAAACTTTGCATTAACGGATTTCAATTAGATTGGATCTAAATTGACTTTCAAAAAAGCGTGCACTTGCTATACAAATTCTTCAATAACAAGAGCAAGAAAAGTAAAGAAACGTTCTAAAACATAAGAGTGCAGATGTTTGTAACCTACATCTACCTAGGTTGTTACCAAAGCGATTGATGCATTCCATTCCACCGGTACATTGGAAATGGATTTCAAATATCCCACTGGGAACTAGCGAACATGACTTCCTCCAACTCCCCCGAATGTTAAACCATTTGACCCACACATGTTCTCGTGGCATGTCGCAGGTTCCAAAACGGTTCCCCGACCATTTTGCTACCTCTCCAGCACCCACCACGCTAACAACAACAGCCACGCCGCTTATCTGAGATCTTAATCGTCGAAAAACTGCGCTCCGAGCGCACGGATCCCTCGGAACGGAGCGGACCGCGAGTGGAGATCTGATCAGCAGCTAAACGCTGCAAAGGTCACGCTACCGTCCCGACGGCCCGACCGGTGCTGCACCTGACATGGGCCAGGAATGTCCGTCCCATTTTGTCTCTTCTCTCTCTCCCTCCCATGCTCCGGGAAAACCCACGTCCGGTTGGTTGCCTCCAGAAGTGAATGAAATTGTTTCACCGTCTTTGCTGTAGTTCGTGAACTTACCCTCGCGGAGAGACGTGACCATAAGGAGCGGATCAGTCTTTTCCGCCAGTCATCGAAACACTTTCGCCCCGCCGTATCCAAGCGGCACGGGCTGGAACACGGGCGGCTGTTCGAGTTTCTAACACGTGTCCAGTTTCGTTGCAGTGCGTTTGGCGTTTTCTTCGCTGCTTCTCCCGTCGCCGTCGGATTTGTTCCGTTTCCTTTTCGGGCTCTGCGAAACACCCACGCGAACGGTACCGACCGGCGAGCGTCGTCCGCACTTGAACTGCCACGATCGGCACGGATCTCTTTGTTTGTCTCGCGCTAAAACGTTCGTTGTCCGGATTTTAAACTTTCCTACCGCGCGCTTTCGGGCCCGGCTGTGCAAAACGGGCGATCGTGACTCGGAGACCCCGAACTTGAGCCGGCGTCGAGGCGTCCGGCGAGTCGGCGATGAAAGTCCACTGCCGGTGGGTTCGACGAACGCTGAAGACAGCGCCGGAGACTGTTTGCACGCACGCACGTGCAACCGCGCAGGAAGACGAACCCTGCAAACACGCTCGCACGCTCGTGCTCTCTAACCTCACTCTGAAGGGTGGCAGAAAAACGCG
The DNA here is from genome assembly GCA_002091845.1 of Anopheles cracens. Classification (NCBI taxonomy): domain Eukaryota; kingdom Metazoa; phylum Arthropoda; class Insecta; order Diptera; family Culicidae; genus Anopheles; species Anopheles cracens. The sequence goes on from KZ073119.1 coordinate 115,916, forward strand.
TTCAGCATACCCGCGGGTGGACTGGTTTGACTCGCTTCACTACCAGCTCCAGCAACAATCCACTCACGCACTCCACAACCAATACACCACGGGGACACGCACGCCGGCCAGCGAAAGCCGAGCAGCCGAGCAACGAGTTGGAGACGCGAACTGATCGCGGCGAAAACAGCGACTGAACCCGGTCGCCCTCTGCCGGGTTCGCGACTAGGTGGCTGGGATGAAGTCGCTCGCTCTCTCTCTCTCGCTCGCTCATCCACGACGTGCGGGCGGGCAACATCCTCCCGCCCTTGGACTAACGCCCCAGCGCAAAAAGCGAGATCAGGCGCACTTGAATGCACGCTGGAAGATGGGACAGTGTACTGCACGGTAGAACTCGACGGAGGCGACGAACCTCGCCAGATCTACTAGCGATTGGGAAGGAACGGGTGCGCGCGCACGAGAGAGAGAAAGCAAACGATCAACGGCGATTAATTCAAGCATAATGTGGCAGGCAAATGTGCAATTATGCTCCCGGTGGTGGTTCACAGCTCCAGCGCAACCCACGGTACATGTTATTACCAAAAAATATATGTACGACGCTGCCGCGGGGCTGCGCACTCAGCCTGGGTGCGAAAAGCAATTATCGATTGGCAATGAGTTATGGGCGATTATTACTGCATTTGCTCTGGATGCTGCACCCGGCGCGTCGGATTAGGCGGTACTCGGCGTTGGAGATGTGCAATCGACGGGCCGCGTAGGTCATTTATTGTATATCCACCGTGTGGAACCGTTTCGTGCGTTTGTTATTTATCGCACACGTGAACCTTTCGAAAGTACGAAAGTCGGACGACTTTGTTGGGGATGTTGCTTTTCTTGTGCCGATTGTTCAAACTGGAGGTTGTTTGACGTCACCCGGTGCAGCTGGCTAAAGTATGGAGCCAATCGTTGCCTCACTGCTGCCTGGTGCGGAATGGTTGGTAGCATTAGGAAATCGATACCGAACGGTAATTACTTGTCAATAGAACTGCCTCTTCCAGCGCAAAACCGCAGCCGTGTTCGACGATCAGCTCAGACGATCGTGTTCTGCGATTGGATGTGATTTTTGGTGTTGGAAACCGAGGATGGAAGAGTCATCCGGGAGGTAAATCCGCAAATGTGATCTTGCGCCCGTGCGTATGCACGTGTAATCGTCCATGACCACCACCACCATGTCAGGCATCCTTGTGCGGAGGCAGGAAACCTGATCCACCTGATTCTTGCTCAAACCTGCGCGACCCGCGCACAAGGTGCATCTGGTGGCGGATGTCTATGTTCTGTACCAGACGTTCCGGCCCTTGCGAGAGAAGACTTCGTCTCGGGGCGGGCTGCAGACGTACGTCGAGGCTCGCTATTAGCACAAAATGGGCACAATAAATAGAAACAATAGACGGAGCGGCGTGTCCCGAAGAAGCGAGAACCAACGCTGAAGCAACGGCAGATAACGGCGTTCGCAGAATCGACCTTTTGCAAGAAGACGGTCGGGGGGCGGTTTTAGCTAACAAATTGCTGACATTGAATCGCAACACGGTATCCCCGGCGTATCCCTTCTCCCAAGACATCATTACGCTGCCGACACCGCGGTGGTAGGATGTAATTTGCCGTAAGGTCCGGGTCGCAGCACGCAGCGTGCGTGTTACCGAGTGGGGGGAAAACATTATTAGCACACCGATGTATCGTTTTATTTTAGTTTATTCTACCCATAAACGGGCCGTTAGATGGGAGGACGACGATCGGGAGGCGAAAGGCGTACCACAGCCGGCACGATCTGTTCTTCCGTCGTCCGCCCGTCGATCGTCCAACGCGTTCTAAGCGGCGTTGCATGATCCCTTTGCACACGCCTGAATGCAGCGATATGTTTTGGTAAATGCGTTATTTCTCTTGCCAGCGTTATGTTTATTACCGAGTGTAGCGCCTCGCTTGCCCCGACGTCCCGAAGGAGGCTGCGAAGTGCAAAGGATCAAAACCCCCGTGGGGTTTAGCCTGTGACTCGCCGTGCCCGCGTGAGTGTGAGTTTCAGCAACATCCACTAATGCTCGCTAATGCCCCCCCGAGCGGGTCGCGAGTTTTTGGACACGGTGCAGTAAGCGGGTTTCTGCTGAGCTGACCTGGGTGCGAAAAGCAATTATCGATTGGCAATGAGTTATGGGCGATTATTACTGCATTTGCTCTGGATGCTGCACCCGGCGCGTCGGATTAGGCGGTACTCGGCGTTGGAGATGTGCAATCGACGGGCCGCGTAGGTCATTTATTGTATATCCACCGTGTGGAACCGTTTCGTGCGTTTGTTATTTATCGCACACGTGAACCTTTCGAAAGTACGAAAGTCGGACGACTTTGTTGGGGATGTTGCTTTTCTTGTGCCGATTGTTCAAACTGGAGGATGTTTGACGTCACCCGGTGCAGCTGGCTAAAGTATGGAGCCAATCGTTGCCTCACTGCTGCCTGGTGCGGAATGGTTGGTAGCATTAGGAAATCGATACCGAACGGTAATTACTTGTCAATAGAACTGCCTCTTCCAGCGCAAAACCGCAGCCGTGTTCGACGATCAGCTCAGACGATCGTGTTCTGCGATTGGATGTGATTTTTGGTGTTGGAAACCGAGGATGGAAGAGTCATCCGGGAGGTAAATCCGCAAATGTGATCTTGCGCCCGTGCGTATGCACGTGTAATCGTCCATGACCACCACCACCATGTCAGGCATCCTTGTGCGGAGGCAGGAAACCTGATCCACCTGATTCTTGCTCAAACCTGCGCGACCCGCGCACAAGGTGCATCTGGTGGCGGATGTCTATGTTCTGTACCAGACGTTCCGGCCCTTGCGAGAGAAGACTTCGTCTCGGGGCGGGCTGCAGACGTACGTCGAGGCTCGCTATTAGCACAAAATGGGCACAATAAATAGAAACAATAGACGGAGCGGCGTGTCCCGAAGAAGCGAGAAACCAAAGCAGAAGCAACGGCAGATAACGGCGTTCGCAGAATCGACCTTTTGCAAGAAGACGGTCGGGGGGCGGTTTTAGCTAACAAATTGCTGACATTGAATCGCAACACGGTATCCCCGGCGTATCCCTTCTCCCAAGACATCATTACGCTGCCGACACCGCGGTGGTAGGATGTAATTTGCCGTAAGGTAAAAACAGCGACTGAACCCGGTCGCCCTCTGCCGGGTTCGCGACTAGGTGGCTGGGATGAAGTCGCTCGCTCTCTCTCTCTCTCTCTCTCACTCGCTCTTCCACGACGTGCGGGCGGGCAACATCCTCCCGCCCTTGGACTAACGCCCCAGCGCAAAAAGCGAGATCAGGCGCACTTGAATGCACGCTGGAAGATGGGACAGTGTACTGCACGGTAGAACACGACGGAGGCGACGAACCTCGCCAGATCTACTAGCGATTGGGAAGGAACGGGCGCGCGCGCACGCGAGAGAGAGAAAGCAAACGATCAACGGCGATTAATTCAAGCATAATGTGGCAGGCAAATGTGCAATTATGCTCCCGGTGGTGGTTCACAGCTCCAGCGCAACCCACGGTACATGTTATTACCAAAAAAATATATGTACGACGCTGCCGCGGTGCTGCGCACTCAACCTGGGTGCGAAAAGCAATTATCGATTGGCAATGAGTTATGGGCGATTATTACTGCATTTGCTCTGGATGCTGCACCCGGCGCGTCGGATTAGGCGGTACTCGGCGTTGGAGATGTGCAATCGACGGGCCGCGTAGGTCATTTATTGTATATCCACCGTGTGGAACCGTTTCGTGCGTTTGTTATTTATCGCACACGTGAACCTTTCGAAAGTACGAAAGTCGGACGACTTTGTTCTCCCTCGCAGCCTCGTTAACAGAATTAGATTAGCTTCAAATTTAATAACACACCGTACGCTTCGTCTGCTCGTTGCGCAAACAGCCCGGAGGCAACCGAAGCCAGGGATGTGTTATCGCGCCGTACCAGGAATTTCGAAACGACACATGTACTGCCCGCCTGCACGGGCTGTGTAGGCTGTGTTGATAGGCTGGAAGAACAATGAGAAAGAATGTGCCTCCACCGCGTTTCGCGCGAGCACACGAGAGCGCACACTAATGACCTAAAAAACGGCTCAGCTCAGCAGAAACCCGCTTACTGCACCGTGTCCAAAAACTCGCGACCCGCTCGGGGGGGCATTAGCGAGCATTAGTGGATGTTGCTGAAACTCACACTCACGCGGGCACGGCGAGTCACAGGCTAAACCCCACGGGGGTTTTGATCCTTTGCACTTCGCAGCCTCCTTCGGGACGTCGGGGCAAGCGAGGCGCTACACTCGGTAATAAACATAACGCTGGCAAGAGAAATAACGCATTTACCAAAACATAACGCTGCATTCAGGCGTGTGCAAAGGGATCATGCAACGCCGCTTAGAACGCGTTGGACGATCGACGGGCGGACGACGGAAGAACAGATCGTGCCGGCTGTGGTACGCCTTTCGCCTCCCGTTCGTCGTCCTCCCATCTAACGGCCCGTTTATGGGTAGAATAAACTAAAATAAAACGATACATCGGTGTGCTAATAATGTTTTCCCCCCACTCGGTAACACGCACGCTGCGTGCTGCGACCCGGACCTTACGGCAAATTACATCCTACCACCGCGGTGTCGGCAGCGTAATGATGTCTTGGGAGAAGGGATACGCCGGGGATACCGTGTTGCGATTCAATGTCAGCAATTTGTTAGCTAAAACCGCCCCCCGACCGTCTTCTTGCAAAAGGTCGATTCTGCGAACGCCGTTATCTGCCGTTGCTTCTGCTTTGGTTTCTCGCTTCTTCGGGACACGCCGCTCCGTCTATTGTTTCTATTTATTGTGCCCATTTTGTGCTAATAGCGAGCCTCGACGTACGTCTGCAGCCCGCCCCGAGACGAAGTCTTCTCTCGCAAGGGCCGGAACGTCTGGTACAGAACTTATACATCCGCCACCAGATGCACCTTGTGCGCGGGTCGCGCAGGTTTGAGCAAGAATCAGGTGGATCAGGTTTCCTGCCTCCGCACAAGGATGCCTGACATGGTGGTGGTGGTCATGGACGATTACACGTGCATACGCACGGGCGCAAGATCACATTTGCGGATTTACCTCCCGGATGACTCTTCCATCCTCGGTTTCCAACACCAAAAATCACATCCAATCGCAGAACACGATCGTCTGAGCTGATCGTCGAACACGGCTGCGGTTTTGCGCTGGAAGAGGCAGTTCTATTGACAAGTAATTACCGTTCGGTATCGATTTCCTAATGCTACCAACCATTCCGCACCAGGCAGCAGTGAGGCAACGATTGGCTCCATACTTTAGCCAGCTGCACCGGGTGACGTCAAACATCCTCCAGTTTGAACAATCGGCACAAGAAAAGCAACATCCCCAACAAAGTCGTCCGACTTTCGTACTTTCGAAAGGTTCACGTGTGCGATAAATAACAAACGCACGAAACGGTTCCACACGGTGGATATACAATAAATGACCTACGCGGCCCGTCGATTGCACATCTCCAACACCGAGTACCGCCTAATCCGACGCGCCGGGTGCAGCATCCAGAGCAAATGCAGTAATAATCGCCCATAACTCATTGCCAATCGATAATTGCTTTTCGCACCCAGG
>KZ073119.1:130737-142899 GCA_002091845.1 Anopheles cracens
AACAATAGCATTTATCATGCATCACTTTATGGACTGTCATGTCACTTTAGGAACTGTTCATGGATGGATGAAGAATGCTGTAAGTCGCTTGAATGATGTTCTTCACACCTAATCTAGTATCGTTGATCAAGTCAAGCTGTTGCACCCATGCCAGACTTTGTCCACCAATCAATCCCACTGTCCACAACCCCATCAGAAGTCTCCACGGCAACGCACCTTCTAAACAGCTGCGGCTGCCTTCGACGGCCCATGGAATCCCGTGTGTCACGCTCCGGTGGACCGGCCGGCCATTCGGTGGACCACGATGCGGTGGGAGCTAATGTTTCACTTTAAACAAGACAAGAAGACAGAAGGTGTTAAAATGTGAATTAGATAATCACGCGCCAACCAAGCGGCGGCGACGGCGGCGATGGCGACGGAAAGCGGGAACGGCAGGCGGCACGAATTAATCAAACACCCGCGTCCCGCGTCCCGGGGTCTCGGCGTTTTGCGCACTCTCATTCGGCAAACTGCGGCGCAGCTCGCCGGACGCATCCGAGCCCCGAGAAAGGATGGCATTGGTGGCGGCGTACCTACGCGGCCCTCTCGAGTCGCCGTGGCTTCTTCTCGCAGGTGAAAGGCGCCGTGGGTTTTGGGGGCCGACCGGGACAGGAAACAGCCGGGGCGAACGGCGTACGGCTGAAGGGGATGAAGCAGAAAAAAGCAACAACAAAACGCAACGCAATAGTAGCCCGCTGCCAAAGCGCGCCCTGGTGGCTTAGGTTCAGATTACGCAAATTATCGCACGGAAAGGTAGAAAGCCCAATCGCGCGCGTTTTTTTATGGCTCTTATCGCTCACGCTTTTGCGCAATCGCTCTCACGGGGTTGCAAGGTTCGACTTTTTTCCCTCATCTGCGTGTCCGCTAACAAAGTCCGCACCGGCGGGCACGCAAATGAGACAAATAATTTCACCGTCGGTTCGCGGAAATCACGGGGTGAGAAGAAATTGCTTCAATACGCATTTCTTTTGTACGCATTATTCTCGCAACGCGACGGGAAAAGAGGCCAATTTCATAACGATCAAATCCCCGTTGCACACACCCGTAGGGTAGTCGGCGTCCCTCAGCTTATTATCCTGCGCTGTTGATAGGAGCGACGCCACAAGAATGCCGTGCGAAGGAAACCGAAACAAACGGCCGAAATTCGTGCGGCACCCTCGGGCCATCAAAGTTTGCACTTGCACTTGGGCCGCCTTTGCCGGGGATGGGCACCAATTTTGCATAATAATTTAAGCACCCAACGATGCTCCCGATGCTGCCGATGATGATGATGGCGGTAGTTCCCTGCCCCGGATTCTTGAGCGGCAATGGCCCGGTTTTCGCTACGGGTCTCACCTGTCATTAGCCCGTTGGTACACGAACACGACGCCGCGTTCGACGATGGTGGTGGATTAAATTGTCCCGGAAGCGACGACCATCCGTGCCTGTCGGTGCCTGTCACATGCCAAGAATACGGTGCGAGACAGGCCGTGTCGCTTTTTACGCGACTGGCGCCCACTTGCCCGGGCAGGAGAGCAAAACACTTGTGCAAAAGGACAACACAAAACCCGGATTGCGGTGAAGCGGACAAGCTGATATGCTTTTTTATGCAGCTTTTTTGTTCGTTTTTATGCGCCGAAATTCCATCCTCCCTGTGTGCCTTTGGCTTGGGTTTCCTTGGGCCTCGACACACGCTGCTCCAGATCGCCTTCGTGAATGGAACGAACGAACCGGTGCGCCCGTGCACCATGATTAGAATGGAGGTTTGGTGTATTGTGCTCCCCGAGCCGAGACACTTAATTGGACAGAGGGCAACAGAACATCTGCCGTCGACCTACTGGCGGAGACCTCGGGGCAGCTGGTCTGCGGCTTCTCGGTGCACGGGAAGCCGTTCTGGGGGAGACCTGCCGGATGATTCATCAGCCGGCTCGGCGAACCTTCGGGGAGGTATAGTTTCAACATCTCCGTGAGTTTGGAAAGTTTTTTTTCTTCCAACGGGACGGTAGAACTGATGCGAAAGCATAAGAAAAATGCTGTAATAATGAGGAACGCAGCTGAAAGCTCTAGAAACATTCTGTGACGGAATGGAATATTCAATCGCTAACGCTGCTGATCCACGTTGTATTTTAAACAAAGGAAACAACATATTTAGGTGTTTTTTTTTTACTTTTTTATGTTTTTCTGCGACGATAAACAAATACTCAAACGAACCAACGAACCAACATCTATAATATCATATTTGAGATTGTTTTAATCATTTTATTGGAAAAGTATTTTAGACATACAAAGTTACATTTTCTATTATCTTCGGCTTTTGTATTGTCTGTTATCCATTCTCTATTATTTTGATTCAGGCAACGATTTGACAGTCATGGCTGTTTAAGGCTGTTTCCATTTGTTCTTGAATGAAGAGGGAAACTTTTATGGTTGCATTGTAATGGGGAAGCATGAACCATACGGTCTTTTTTTTAAAAAAGTGACTCTAATTATTACCAATATACAGTTTAGGTTCAAGACACCAATATATAGGACAATAAAACAAAACAATGGATTGTTGCAAAATATTCCGATTTAATTAAAATGTAACGATTGTACTGATAGATCAGTAAAGGAAGACTAGCAACAGTGCGGATAACTTGCAATTTTTAGTGTAAAAATCACTCAAAACATTCCCACGCCCACACCGCTGTTAAGCTGATTTGTTTGTGACACAAAAACCTTGATGTTTCCATCACGCGAAAGAAACAATCTAGCGGAATGCAAAACATTTTTTCCTCTATCAAAAACATCAAATTTGCGTTGGCATTTTCAGTCGAAAAAGTGTGCATTCCAGTAAAAAAAAGCAACGTAAAATATAAATAGTTCCCGAAAATGGTAACAATTTTCCCTCGTTGTCGCATACTCGATTGTGTTCGTTACGTTCAGGCCCTTGGCGGTGCTCATCGAATGCGTCATTCGCAATCAGTGTCACTTGTGCAGACTCTATCAATAACGAAACAAAAACCCAAAACAACCAAACAAAAACACCGATGCAACCATTTCTCAACCACCCACCTGCGACTACGCACACCACGATAACACGCTTGCAACGCCCGCAAACATTGAAACTGCGCTGCAAAACGAACGCCAACTGAGCCATCCCACCGCCACCGGTTGACATTTGCGGTCGCGTCTATCGCGTTTTCGCATGCCCCGCGGATCCGCAGATTTGTCTGCTCGTCTGTTGACATATTAGCGCTAAGGGGCGCTATCCTATTACATCTCGTGCGCGCGCGCGCGCGTCGCGTCTGTCCCCGTCTGCGTTGCCGTGGGGAGAGCCTCTTTCGGTGGTCGTCATTTCCGCGAAGCTTTCCGCTTTTTGCTGCTGATGAACCCGTTCGGTGCTGGGTATGAAGCTGAAGTTGCGCGAATTGCCTACGCTGCGTGTAACCGGACCGGTAATTAAACGCAGAATTATGACAAGCGTGTAAATCCATGTGCGGATGGTTGGTTTGGGTTCGTTTTCGGACCGGGTGGTTGGGGAATGAGATTGCGACAAGCACAGGTGGCGTTCGGATGGATACGAGAGCAAACTTACACGGAGGATACATTAGTGAAGAAAGGTTCTTTCGGAAATATTGCATTTTTTTGTAATTAAACCAACCTAAAAGGCTACAATATCCTGCCTTCCGCTCTATATCGTCTGTTAATATTATAAATTACACTACTTGCCATTTACAACGTTCCTTGGTGCGAGAATCTCGTAATTACACCTTTCCACACACCAGAACAGAAGATTTCGGACATCAATTACATGGCTGACTCATCCCAGCCGGACCGGATCCTGAGGGCAAACGTTTACGAAAATTTGACCAGCTTCGCAGGAACCACGCAAAGAAAACGCAGCGCAATCACGCTCGGTCCATCGTAATGTGATAATAATTGCCATCCGGCTCATTTGTCAACCTGGTCAACCAGGCCGAGATGGTTGTCAACTTTTGCTGCGATCCATTTTTTTCTCCCTGGCAGCCTGCCCACATCCACGCAGCTTCCTCTTTCCAATTAATCAAATTTCGGCCCACGTAAATCATGGTGCGTTCGAGCGCAAATGCTACGTTTCATAATTACCGCTGGAAGCGAAAACGGTCCGGGTTTTTGAACCACGGAGAACCATCTCACAGCTCATCATCACCGTGGTCATCGTGGAAGCGATCGCCATCACACCGTCAACACACCCACCCTTTTTACCACCCCCCGGAACCAAAGGAAACTCCACCGACAGCCGGTGAACGTTTCGGGCGAGGCTACCTTTTAATCAAATTAAATTATCGACTTTCATGAGGGCAATTAATCGACTGCACAGGGCTGCACTTTGCTGCGGCCGCGGCGACACGCAAGACCCAGAGCATGATGCATTGGCGGGCGGCGCGCGCGCGCGTACCTTCGCGCTTAGAAAAGCCGTCCCCGACCCGAGCGGGTGATGACTGGGAACGGCAATCGGGCCGGGTCTTTAAATCAATTCACCCCTACAATCAACCCGCTGCCACCCACCACCCACACCGTGGCGCCGCTAAACGTGTGGTTTCGTGCGAAAGAAAGCCCGTGTAGGCAGACATACGCACACGTGCTCGGCAATGCCACGTTGGGCGCCAACGCCTTTCGACGACCGACAAACAGAACGCTCCGCGCAGGCAGCGGTGGCAAACACATGTAAACGGTTTGTTAGTTTTATTAATCGCCTCACTGCGCACTGCCCCAGCAGAGCAACAAAAACAAAGGGAAACCAGGCAGGAAACCGCGATTAAAAGTGGGCGAAATAATTGCAACGCGTTAGGAGCTCATCGGCTGAGGGCCCAACGCCGGAGGGACCTCCCGCGACACTCACGATACGTATCATTTGTTGGTCGTTCTTGTTTGAGTGAGGAATTTACTGAGTCATCTAGTTAAAAAACAGGACTTGAGTTACAACAAAATTGATTGAAGTAAGTGGATCCATTTGAATCTTGAGTCAGAGTTTGCATCAATTAGTATTCCGTTTCCATATTGAAAAGAACAAAAAAAAAATGGTAAAATTTTAGCAATTCGATCTTAAAGTATAGGTTACGGAGTATTGTATACGATATGTTCACTGTAAACACCTGTTGATGAGCAATATGAGGAGAACTAGAGCAAGTTAGTTTGACCCAAGTGATGGTTTATCTCATCCTTTGTAAAAACGGAATGAGATTGGATTGAAATGTTTTTTTTAATTAGTTCCAATATACATATTTTTTTTCTTACAAGCCTCTTACGAACTCCACCATACCGGAAACAGAGAGTTCGATTATGCATTTCTCATAACAATCACGCGTTCGCGCTGCAATTCTACCAATTCCACGTGCTCATTATTACCTTTTGCTGCGCGGAAAGGCACCTACCACCTAATCTATTATCGCTCAAATGAATTGCTTTTAATTAACCGATAAACGCGTACAAATGGTCCATTCGAGCGTGTATAATCAATTATCGCCTAACCGCACCGCTTCGCCGATCAGCCGTCGATCGCGTTTATACGCTGGGAGCACGATGCTGAGGCTGGACCGTTTTCTTCAGCCCGTCTAGTTGGCGAAATGCAGCCGTGCAGCCCAGTCGCCAGCGATAACTGGCTGCTGACTGGTGACTGGCACATTGCGAATTCTCGGAGCACTCGTCATACCAGGGCCGAATTTTGTGTGGAACGTGCCACATTTCCGCGACATGCAAACGCGACGCGAACGGTACGGGGGTGCTGCCGTAATTGAATTGCAATTGTTGCTGCGGATCTGGCGCGGAGTTAGGCGCAAAGAGTGTTGCCATAGCAGCAGGATATGGAAAGTGCACTGGTGATAGTTTTTTTTATATCCCATCAGACACTTGTTCGCTCAAGAAACAAACGCAGTAGGCGATGAGTATTCAGCGAATGTGTGAGTAGACCCAAATAAATACCTACAACACAATTTAATGTAATATTTTCAAAAAATGAAATGATGAGGAAGGTTTAAAAATAGGTGGAAGGATTTTAACATTGAGTGGGCGATTTCATCTAACTGTGGGAACTGTTCAAGAATGGATGAAAAATCCTGTATGTATTAGTCGTATAATAGACAAGGGTATAATTTTAAATAAATTGATTAATAAATATATATTTATACATTTTTTGTCACACATAACAAACTCGTTTTAGTTTTGTCATCGTGTCTTTTGTTCTTAATTTTAACATATGATTTAGATTACAGGTTCTTCATTGGATTTTTCAGTACCTTCACAACCATAGTTGATCAACCTTTTTATGCAACCCAAACATCCAGCTATAACACACCAATAGGGCGGAAACATTCCAACAATGTTGCACCGAGCGACGAATCGCGACTAATTGACGATCCCGAAAACGGCACCGGGGTCGCGCGGTGCACTCGGGCTGCCGCGTGACTACACGCGCCTGGAATGCGGCGGCGGCGGCGGTCGTAGTGGTGCAGCACCGTTTTGCACCGAACTGGCACAGCGGGGCGGAATCGCACCGACGCCTGCTAATGGCGCCAGCGCCGTGGAAGGCTAAAAATTGTAATCATATCAATGATTAATCTTACTTTTCGCACCGTTAATGCCTTACACCGACCTGGGACCGCCGCTTTTCCGCGACGCGAGCCGGCGGAATTCCGGGACCGATCACTTTCACGGCACGATGGGGCTGGAGGGCCAGGACGGTGCAGTGGAGGGAGGGGGCAAAGAGAGCGAAAGAGAGTAACTGGAACCATCGCGCCTGCCAGCGGGTGTCTGCCTTGCTCGGCCGGCCGATACTGGCCCGCGTGTGTCGCTGTGCGTCCGAGATTCCTCCGCCATAATATTTATCGCTACAATTTGATACTGAATCGCACCTCCTCCCCCACCCACATTCCCCTCATGTGCCAGCTTAACAGCAATCATTAAAACAACGTCCGAACGGGCGCGACGCACGCGAAGCGAGGGTTCGAAAATAAACTGACATAACTGGCAGCTGTCTTCTTACATCATGTGGCGGCTCTCCGGGTAGAGCCGGGGCGAAAGATGCATGTCTCAATCCAGGGCGCCTAGCGGGAGAAAGAGACGGTTGGCCGGGAGATCACCATGCCCGCGCACAATAATAATCCGCACCGAAGCGAAACGCGGCCGATCGGCTTAATCCTGCGCCGAAGCTGTCACCCGGCGCGATCACGCTGACGTCGGTCACCGCACGGGCGGATCATCGTCCTCGCACCGGTGAGGCAGGGCGATAGGCCGAATAGAAGAGGAAGAAACGAAACGCTCTATCACGCAAGGGCCCACCCGAATCCCTTCCGGGCGCTCGAGGGCGGCCGGCCCAGAACTTGCCAATCCGTTGCACCGCCGGCTGGATCGCCATTTGTCGGCAGGATTAGCCGATGGTTTATGATGGGGACGCGCTCGTTTTCATATCGGCTGCTGCACGCCATTCACTCGGCGGAACGGAATTCGATCGGGGATCCCCGTGGCAAAATGGGCGAGACGAAACGGAATCACTTTCGCACCCGGCTAATGGTGGACCGGCGAGTTTCCGAATGCAGCCGCGGCTGGAAGGTTGGCTAATGTTTTGTCAAATCGGTTTCTTACGCTGTTGAAAGCGCATGATGGCGTCGTTTGTCATCTGGGCTGTCGATAGACGTGAACAAGAAAAGACACTCAACAAGAGAGTTCACTTCACAATGACCTTTGAAACAACAAGCTTTAATATGTTTGGAAGATATTTTGTTTAGTCTGTAATATTTTCTTCTTTTTTACAATATATTTCTGATGATTTGATGCGGTTAAAGCTTTTTCTTATTTTTGACAATTTTTCTTTAATGTTTTGTAATTTTTCTAAAATTTATAGACAGTAAATTCCGATCGTGATACATGATTTGGACTCGTTCCTGGCTTTATTAGAAGAAACCTCCTTAATTCAACAGGGAAATGGATTGTTATAAAGTTAAAATACCTTATTTAACTCCAGCTAAAACAGTTTAAAATGTAATTCTAAAATTTTCAAGATTTTTTAAACTTCAGTTTAAACAATAATTTGATAAATTTTGTGTCAAAAAATATTGAGAAGGCGAAAAGCTCAAAAATTGTTTTGAAAAATCGGACTAAACTACAAGAAACCCTGTGTCACACCTCCCCCTGTGTGGTAGTAATAAGCTCAGCAGCTTTGTTTTGATTACGACTTTATTTTCACACACACGCACGTTCATCCACAAAAATCCCTGTTCCGCACGCACGTGCCCAAACATCGGTGCTTAGCCCTGTGGCACCTGTCTCCGGGGTGAGTCGAAAAAGGGCGTTACCCGCAGAGTGGAACCCAAGCCGAAGCGATCCCCTCCCGCCGGTGGCAGCATAACAAATGATTGTGCAATTTTTGTGTGCGATCAAATTATTTAATAAAGTCTGTGCGCAAAAAAAACACGCACACACACATACCGAGTAATTATAGCCTTTTAGGCGGACGAGAGGGTTGGGAACGACACAACGAAACGGCAATCATCATCGTATCAGCCATCTCGATCCGGCCGCGATCTATCTTGATGCTAAACGCAAAACGGACCTGGCACTTAGGGGACTCTTTCTCCCTGCGGCTCGTGACAGATGATCGTCAGCAATCAGTCTCTTCGAGGCGGCGGAGAAGATGGAGGATCGCTCGAACCGAATGCCATTTATTTCGTTTTTTCCACGTTGCGGAAACCACCCACCGCTTTCGAAAGCTGCCCGAACGAATGCAGATACCGTGGGGTGTTTTACGCGCTGGAAAAAATCGTTACCGATCGTCGCACATAAGGGAAAAGGGCTTTCAAGCGGAGAGTTTTAGATTATTGTTTTTGCTATTATTATAAAACCTATTGATGATCAATGTTTTGGTAGATTAATGGTATATTTTGATTGCTTAACATTATGCAACATTGAATCTGCTGTAACATATCATTCTATTCCAAATTTCTTCATGAACTCATGAAGAGAAAAAAAAGAAGTTTTTCAAGAAAAACTCATTGAATTTAGTGGAATGTTGATCCAATTAAGAATGGATGCAAAAATAATTTATTTTGATAAAATTCTTCCGCATTCAGCAAACATAATCGTGTTGTAGGGTAATAGGTATTCATAAAGATTGAGCCAACAAACTCATGCATAGTTGTCAAATGTACAAGGTATGACACATACATTTCAAATGAACATACGGGTGAACAACAAAAGCTTTCCCACATACTTCATTTATTTGCTTACTCTTAACATTACGGACGCCACCGTATGACCGGTGCAGCCTTTGGATAATCAAATATTATGTTTCAACTGTGCACAATGCATAGTCAAATGCACGTCTCTCTATATAGTTTTGAACATTGATTTGGTTTTTGTGATAAAAAAAATGTATTTTTGATGCATAATTTCAATACGTGATCCTTTCCCAAAACATCACGATTGTTTGAACTGCTGAGGCTTAAACAAACGAAAGGGGGTCTGAATTATCCCTTAAATGCCGAGAAAATAGAGCCAAAAATAGTAACTAAAGGCATATTTCTAACAAAGAACAACGAAGTCTTTTCCTATGTGACATAAAGTCTATAAAATTTAGCCAAAACTCCTCACAAATCCACTCTGTAACACTAATTTTCCGTAACGCTTATAACGTTTATAATAGAAAAGCAATAGTAAACCATTTTAACTATATCTTATAAAGACCCTACCACCCCGTTTATCTTGCGCGGAGAAAGGTTTTAATCCACTAAGCCGGTAAAATGCGGTGATTTGTGCGCCCGGGAAAGCGACGAACGGGCGCGCGCGCGCGCGATCGACTTCGGCCAGATCTACCCGGGGCCGGGGTCGATTATGCCCACCCCATCCGTCCTGCCCACCTTTGGCGGGGTTTGCATTTGATTTAGCATATTTATCGGTGCGATAAATGCATCGCGTTACTCCTGTGCTTCTCGCTCTCTCTCTCGCTCACGCGCGCTCACTCTCTAATTTTTCATATGCACTCGTCGAATGCACTTTAAGCACGGCGGTTTCGACTATTTATAGCACGGGCGGTCGCGGCAACCGGTGGCGCCGGTGTCCGACGCTTCCAGGCGGTTGGCAAACAGGGCGACAGCGTGTGTGTGTGTGTTGTGTGTGACGGAAAAGTAATGCGTTTGTGGCGGTTGTGTGTCTGTGTGTTTCTGCACGCTTTTGACCGCCTTTTGATCGTCGCCACACAGGCGTGGTGCATGTTGCAGTTGAGTGCAACGAAGGAGAGAAATATGCACTCGTACCGAATTTAAATGATGCACGTATGCTCGCGTTCTATGCCGAACGATCTATGGCGAACGCGTGAAGCAATATTCGTTTGATGTTAGGGAATAGTGACGAAATGCGGCTCGTTTCGGCGTTTTACGCTTGTTTTGCGTGCAACACTAATACACAGTGAGTGTTCTTTTTGCATTCGAATCTATTTCTTTGCGGCGAACGTGGTGCCTGGAACAGATTTTTAGATGTGAATTCACTCCTAGCATGTAATGGGTAATGAGTAGAACGTTTGAAATGGGTCAAATCACACTTGTTTTCTGTCTATCAGTGTTAACTAACTGTCATTTGTCCAATAAAAAAGGTCGAAATCAGATATCAACTTCAGGATTACTGCAAAGAATTAACTCTCGAGACTAAGACAATGTTAAAGAAGATTGTAGGTCTTTTTTAATTTTGAATATTTATTTTTTAAATAAAAATTCTTCGAGATATTCTTCGAGGAGAATACTATAAGTATTTTAAGGTTTAAAATTTTAAACATTTCTAATTTTTTACCAGTTATAATAGAAATGTTGTTTGTTCTAGAATCCGTTTAAAAACTGTCACTAAAAGGTATAAAATGGGATTTAAAATTTAAAAAAAATCAACATTTCTGCAAAGGTCTCCGACAAAATCAACGATCGAGATTCTTATATCAAATCGAAGCGAATAAAATCTTCAGATTTTGTAATGAACAGCCAAAGCATTGCTCTTGTTGGAGACAGATCCCAATTATTTACATTTTACTGTAGGTGGGATTTTTTTTAATGTTGCGGAAATCATATCATGCACAAACTTTGCTCTCATTGTGAAACATATTCAGACAAATTTTATATTTTAATTTTGTTTCGTGCATTCTATATACACAAACTAAAACTTTCCTTCAAATTCGTAAATTTCATGCAAGCATATTGCTTCCATGTTCTTGGAGAGAGAAACTATAATCGTTTTACGCTTCCTTACTTATATACACGCGTTCTTTTTAACTAAATCGTCTAAAATTTACCTCCAAAATTTTGAGCGTTTTTTTCTTGCATAATCAAGCCCGTTTTCGAGCACCTTACCTTACTGTGCTCTACGTTGCAGTTACTGTTCGGTGGCGGATGTAGGAGGCGCGCCGTCATAAACGCGCCATAATTTAACGTTCTACCGGTTCGCCCGAAGCGCATTTGGTGCACGTTTCGTGCACTTCGGCACGCTCACAGCCGCTTCATTTCCTTCCGTTCACCAGCTCGCAAACCGGAGTCAATCAATCGGCGGCGTGGCGTCGTTTACCAAAGCAGGGCCCACCGCTCGGGCTGAACTTTCAACGATGAACCCATAAACCATTCCCCGGGCATCAATAGAAAGTACGATCCGTCCACCCGACAGCGATCGGTTCCCGGAGATGGAGAGAGCGAGAGAGAGAGAGAGAGAGAGAGCGGGGAAAATTATTGCTCCCTTCAGCCCGGTGCAGATCGTGATTGGAGAAATTTGAAATTTTAGCAAACCCCCCGCCCGAAAAGTCGCCGCGCTGCTGTTGGGCTCGAGAGCGGGGCGCATAAATTATGCACCCTAAAAGTCGCTCGACGGCCCGATCGAGAAGACGATACCGGCCGGGCGCAAGAACACACAGCGAAGGTGACTTTAAATCAGAACATAAATAAATGTCAAATCGTTATTTATTCCGTGCCCGCGTGGAAAGTCGAAGGCACGTGACACCGTGCCCTGTGAACAAAAGGCTCGCCCGGCGCGGTTCGGCGTTTTCCGTGGGGTTAAAGTTACCGCATCCGCTCCCATAACTAACGCGACGTGACACATGGACACGTGGATGAACGCGGTTTTACATGCCCAATTTACAGCTGCCCATTAATCGATAATATG
>KZ073119.1:145901-156436 GCA_002091845.1 Anopheles cracens
AAGCACGACATGTTGACACAGAGGCCTGCCGTTTTACGGTGGTTTGTTAAAACTGTGCCAGTGTATAAGCGCGTTTTGTATGCGTTGTATGCTCCGTTGTCAATGCTTATGTTGTGTTCCCTTCTTTTCGTTGGCAGTTTTATTAAAACACCGAGGGCAAAAGAATTGAACATTACTGGGTTGATGTGCATAAAAAGGAAATGATCTCCAGCCCTTTTGTGGGTTTCTTTCGAATAGCATTAAATGGAAGTCTGAGCTTTCTCACGTTGCGAATTTATTTATAAATTTAAATGTTATTTTCGCTTTATTCATATAATGCGGTAATCATCTGTTTTAAACAGGCCTATAAGTTTGAAAGAAGTGGGATACATGTTTTAGTATAAAAATTATCAACCACTAACATACCTCAAATGAAGGTAGCTTTAAAAGAGGATGAAGGAAGAATGAAATAAATAAAAACACATTTCATCTAGATTAGTTTCACAATATTCAGGCAATCCATTAATTGGAATAAAAAGACCCAAGATGATCCCAAAACGAGCGACACTTGATCGCAATGACCTATAGCTCTACAAATCCTATACAAATCCTATAAATATTCCAGACCACTTTGAACTAACACATATACGGCATTTTTCACCCTTTTTAACAGCTCTCAAAGTTTCATTGAAGAGTCAAATTGAATACTTCCAAAAATGGAATTGTATCGATTTGTTCGAGGTCGATCTTTGAATTACACATACTAACCACTTCAAGAATGAGTGGAATGATTTCCAAAAGAATGAGTGCACTGTACAATCGCTGGGTTCAAGGAAGTTAGTATTATCATAATTTCCCATATAATATTATGATTTTGAGTAAAATCCTTGAAGGATAGAAATACTTGAAGGTGTTATTCTTCATTTGACTATACCTAATCGTTACAAGGGAGTGTTGCACTTCTCTCAAGTAATTATTGGAAAGGTGGTATGCTGGATTTGTCCTAAACTTAGTATTGATACATATGTTATTTCTTCTCTTCTTTCTCTCATCATCAGCCTGCGATGCATATTTTCCATTCAACTTTTTTTGAAAAAGCTTACGGCAATCTTCTTCAAACTTTAACCCTCGGTACTATCATAGAGCATTAGTTCGTCGTAAAGAAACCCCAACCTGCAACTAGAACTATTTCGCACGAGAATTATTTCCAAAATAGATTTATAGGTGCCCTTTAAATGTATTCTGTAATGCTGACCTTGATTGCACAGCAAGTCTCACACGGAGAAATGGTACATGAAGAAAGCACTAACGGGAACCTTGAACTAAAAAGCGGTGTCATTCACGCCGATCGGCATTCGATCGCAATCGAAAGCGATATCATACGATAACTCCACCGTCATCAACCTTCCACTTGAGCCCGCGATTAGACGTGACCGGGTGAACATCGACGCTACGGTGGAAGGGAGTTTCACTGCCGAAAGACGAAACCGTGCCGTG
Organism: Anopheles cracens; assembly: GCA_002091845.1. Taxonomy (NCBI): domain Eukaryota; kingdom Metazoa; phylum Arthropoda; class Insecta; order Diptera; family Culicidae; genus Anopheles; species Anopheles cracens. Next base: position 147,378 of record KZ073119.1, read on the forward strand.
TGCTGGCGGCATTTTCGATCACGTGCACGGACGGACGTTGACGGCTATCGACGGCACGCACTATCTTTATCGGGCGATCGGCGACGGTGAAAACTCGACGAACGATGGTCGCACGGTTCCTTTGAATGCATCTTCTGCGTCAGTTTTAATTGATCCGATAAGAAGCCAGGTAGCCTTTTGAAACTTTCTCTCACCTGGTCCAGGTACGATCACAGGCATCACTCTGTTAGGGATAACTTAGGCTTGAGCGCTCTTACTTTAAGCGCTACTTCATCTCAGCTGCTCATCTCACATTTTGAAAAGCAATGTACGAACCAAAAGTAATGGGCCATTGCGTTACACATTTACGCTTGAAGTAAATATTAAAATACACCGATTGAAGCGATTTTGTAAAGAAGGAAGAAACATTAAACTAAGGCTGGGCAGTGAGTTTCCTTTTTTGCATATCTAAGTATACATGATTTGCCGTGGTGTGATGCTGTTGAAATAGTATTTTTTAACTTACCTTCTCTGTTTCTTGCTTCCTTTTTCTATCTAGTTTCTCAAAAGTTCTATCTCTACGAAGCCCTCCGAGTGGTACTGTCCTTTCGGCGAACTGTCAGTGTGTCTCATTAAAAAGAGGAACGACGTAAAGCCGAACGCTACCGCCGATCCTGATCGATCGTACCCGCACACGGCTGCCACTGCGGTGCGGGGCGAACCCACGTCGACAGTATGGCGTTCCGGAGTTCCCACCCGACAACTTCACCCGACCCGCTGCAGCGACCCCCAGCGCCATGTGCAACCGTTTGAGCCATAAGCGTTGCCGCTTTTTTACGACCGTCCAGCACACACAGAGAGCAGTCGACCGAAAACCGAAGACCGCAGACCGATTCCGGCGGTAATTGAAATTCAACAGCACCAGCGCAACCCACCCAAGTCCCAAGTCGTCGTTGCCGTGGAGGCAAACCCGCCGTCCAGCGTCCAGCGCCAGTGGGAACGAGTGGGAGTACAGGTGGCACTCCCACCCTGCGTCGGTTGGCCCCCCACGAAATCCCAAACGAAAGGAATGACGAATTTAAACAAGCTCAAGGTGGTCGTCATTGGTAGCGCCAAAGTGGGCAAATCAGGTAAGCCGGCCGCTGGGGTCATGTGCGGGGAGGCATCAAACATCGGGACGTAATTTTTATGCTCATTGTTATGGTTATTGCATTTTGAGTGCACATTCCCTGCAGGGCGGTCGTATGCATCCGCAGCCGTGAACGTCACACGAACTTCGCCGTTTACAGGCGCATCGTCCACCGCAGGGTCCTTCGGTGAGAGCCGGTCGTGTTTAGAGAAATCGATTAGCCTATTTCGGTGCGTTGATCGCAATCGTCCCAGTGCACTTGTCCCTGTGCCGTCTCTCCATATCCGGACCGAACGGTTCGCACGTGATCGGCACTCGGCCACTCGGTGGAATCAAATCACGGTTGGCCGACATTTGTATGCACCAAAGTGTAAGACACTAAAATTGTGCCCGATAACCTAATTAGGCTGAAAGCGGAGAGGATACGGAAGAGCAGGGAAAGACAGTGCACAGCATTGTAACGAATGGGTCTTGACAGGAGCGCTGGAGCGATAGTTGGCGTGCGTTTATTTCTTCACCTGAATGCATCTTCTGCGTCAGTTTTAATTGATCCGATAAGAAGCCAGGTAGCCTTTTGAAACTTTCTCTCACCTGGTCCAGGGGCAGCGATCGGTGCCCGATCGAAAAAGGGACTGCCGTGTGGCTCTTGCAGCACACACAGCCAGCCGGGACTGGCTTGCCCACGGGCACCATAATCGTCGAGCGCACCAAACCCGTCCCGGAGGTTGGGAGACCAAATCGCCGGTTCTCGCCTGGTTCTCCCTTTTTCGAGAACGCAATTTCACAATTCTGCTCCGCCTGCGCGCACTCCGGTCCTGGCCTTAACAGGAAGCGCAACTCCAAAACTCGTTCCAGGCGCGGCCCTTCACGTCGACACCAGATCAATCCGACATAGTCAGTCCGACTCGGCATCAGACGCCTCACAAGGCCGCCTCACACAGTGGGAATCCTTAACGGGGGAAGAGCACCGGGCTGAAGAAATGTGTGTTGCGCATGCACTAATAGCACGTTTTACATTCCACAGCCGTCACGGTGCGTTATCTCACGAAGCGTTACATCGGGGAGTACAGCTCGGCGCGAGGTAAGTGGCGTGAAGCCATTCCAAAGCAAGAACCGACTTCGACGACTAATCGCTCTCCACACTGTTTCTTCCGTTTTTTTTTCTCTCGGATCAGACTTCCTCTACCGGCACAGTGTCACCTACGACAACATTACGACCGAGGTGGAAATTATGGACACTTCCCGATGTGATGTAAGTATCGCCAGCTCCAGCATGGCGTCCCGAGGAGACGACCGTTTGATAACGTGTGTGAGCGTACTTCACAGAAACGTGGATGCCTGTATGAACATCTCCGCTGGGGCGACGCGTTCGTGGTCGTCTACTCGATCTGTGATAAGGCGAGCTTCGAGGAGGCAGCCGACTATCTGCAGCAGCTGACCAAGCTGAAGCTGCCCTCGTACTACACGCTTCTGCTGCTGGGCAACAAAAGTGATCTCGATCATGCGAGGTAAGCATAGCGACGGCCTACTGCGACGCAGGTGACGACGGCGTCAACTGTTCCACTACAAACACCCGCTCTCCTTACAGGGAAATATCGGTTAACGACGGGCAGGAGCTGTCCTTCCGGTACTCGTGCCAGTTCTACGAGGTGTCGGCGGCGGAAAACTTCGCCGGTGTCTCGCTCGCCTTTCACTCGCTCATCCGGGAGGCCCGATCGACGCAGCTGTTCCGGGCGCTGCCGATGCGGAGGAAGCTGGGCGTGAACAGTGTCTCGAAGGCGCTGGGGAACATTTTCGGCAAGAACAGCAAAGGCGAGCGGAAAAAGCGTCCCTCGCTCAGTATATGACAGCCACCGGTGACGACGCGTGCTGCAGACACCAGAACCGGCTGAAGCTACGCAGCCGTCTGCAGCATGGACATTCAAACACGTTTCGCGCGTTTGTTTTACTAATATATATATTTCTGTACATATGTGCATCCGAACGACAATGGAAAGTGGAATCCGATGCCATCGACGGTTCTCTCCTAGACGATTAGGGTTAGGTATTGTGTAGGTATTAGTAGCTAGCATCTGTGACAGCCACTACAGCCATTCCTGGGGGATGACCCTCGCTAGTAGCAAGTAAGACGGTTCGATACGTTTTAAGCAGCACTCTCACAGCGGGAATCAACTGTGCTCCTGCCGATATTTTTGGTGGACCTTTCCCTCCGATGTGAAGTATCGGTACGTTCCTATTGACAAATTCGGTAAGATAAAGTACTGAGCCGCGGTTCATTATAGTTAAATCATGAAATTCTAACAGATCAACGAAGAAGATTTGTAGAGAGCGCTCTCTTCTCATAGTTTTAAGACCTTACTGAGAAAAATAAAACCACTTTTGTACAATAACCGATACTACTCCTTCCGAGCATTGATACTTGCCAACTGAAATGGTTTTGCAGCCTTTTTTCCATATGAAGACCAAGGATACTGTAAAATAAATGCTACCACGAGAAACGTTGTGCTTAGTTTTCCAAATCGTCTCATTAACATTGGCGGGCATCTTTTGTGACCAACTTTCACCACTTTTTGTAGCGTAACTATAGGAGCTAACTGCGAAAAATGTTTCTCGACAGCTCCAAGGCTGGTTAAGAGCTGAAATATAGCTGAGGACTACCTTCGAAGGTTTAGTGTTTGACACCCTTGTTCGGGCAGATTTTTGAAAAGTGGGCTGAAAGCAGCAATGGCAACAATATTCCATATTACGCTTACTTTTCAATGCACGCGTAATATTAACATATTTTGGGATCGATCTCAATAAATCGACAACAATTTTACTCAATTTTGTTTCATTTCTATTCTTTTAAATTTTTTGAGTTGGTAATTTTTATTGAGACTCATTATTTGGCAACACGGTTTCAGCGGAAAACGTCAAAGCAGTTGTCAATTGAGGTAGGGATGGGCAAATTGGTTTGCGTTTGTCAAAATGGTTTACCACATTCATTTTTTCGTATATTTGTCATATTTGTATTTTATAACCAATTGAAACAGCTCAATTTATTTTTGAATCACATCAATCGAAGAGTACTGCTGCATTTTGATATTTTTTATATGAGTCCATCGACCGGATGGGATTCACTCCCGCACACTTCGCGGAGCTGATTCTCTTTGCGGAACTCATTCCCGTTGTCGGTGCGACCATCATTAGTTTCACGCAGCAAACCTTACACGTCCGTATAACGACCCGAGAACGATGATGCGAGAAGACCTATCAAAGGACGAGGTTTCTCGCCTGCTGCTCACTACGTACAGCACAGAAGCGCGGTACTATGCGCGAAACCTCACACAATTAAAAAATTGTACTATTTAAAATGAATGTAGAATAGTTTAGAATGAATTTAGAATGTAGAATAGGTGATAATTTTTCAGTACGAAAACAAGGATTTTTGATTGAAAAACCGATAGTTTTAAAAAGTGAGAACTTTGACAGCTGTCACACCTGGTTCTCAGGTTGTTGCACAGACGTGTAAAAGCCCCCGCTCAAGAGTTGGAAAACTTTACAGCGATTCTTCTTCGTAAAAAATAACTTGGAAATGTGTCCCCCCGCGGTGCATTACGTGTTTTGCCCTAGAAAATAGTGGCATTCGTGTGAAAACAGAAAAAAACTAGCGTCCTGCCTGCGTGGACCCACCCCCGGAAGGCGAAGAAAGTGCACCGTCCTTACGGTATCGTGTACGGTATAGCAGGAAGAGTGGAAGAGAGAAGCAAGCGAAGTGAAGGAGAAAAAAGCAAGCCTCGATTAGGCCGTACGTTCGCATTCGCTAAAATATGGAGGCACCGACTGCGGAAGCGGTGCTGCAAGGCGTTTTCACCCTGTACAACGATCCGAACAATGTGGAAAAGGAAAAGGCATCGAAATGGTTGGAAGAGTTTCAGAAATCGGTAAGTGGCGGCGCCTCTCCGCGAGTCCGGGCCGTTTTCATCTCCGGGCTTTGGCCGGGCAATACGCAAACTGTCAAGGTCTCTGCTCTGTGCTAGAAGATATACGCATGCACATGCCGTCCCGCTCTCGCTCCCACTGTCGCGCACAATCAGCATCATAACCTCAACCACTACAGCCATTCCTGGGGGATGACCCTCGCTAGTAGCAAGTAAGACGGTTCGATACGTTTTAAGCAGCACTCTCACAGCGGGAATCAACTGTGCTCCTGCCGATATTTTTGGTGGACCTTTCCCTCCGATGTGAAGTATCGGTACGTTCCTATTGACAAATTCGGTAAGATAAAGTACTGAGCCGCGGTTCATTATAGTTAAATCATGAAATTCTAACAGATCAACGAAGAAGATTTGTAGAGAGCGCTCTCTTCTCATAGTTTTAAGACCTTACTGAGAAAAATAAAACCACTTTTGTACAATAACCGATACTACTCCTTCCGAGCATTGATACTTGCCAACTGAAATGGTTTTGCAGCCTTTTTTCCATATGAAGACCAAGGATACTGTAAAATAAATGCTACCACGAGAAACGTTGTGCTTAGTTTTCCAAATCGTCTCATTAACATTGGCGGGCATCTTTTGTGACCAACTTTCACCACTTTTTGTAGCGTAACTATAGGAGCTAACTGCGAAAAATGTTTCTCGACAGCTCCAAGGCTGGTTAAGAGCTGAAATATAGCTGAGGACTACCTTCGAAGGTTTAGTGTTTGACACCCTTGTTCGGGCAGATTTTTGAAAAGTGGGCTGAAAGCAGCAATGGCAACAATATTCCATATTACGCTTACTTTTCAATGCACGCGTAATATTAACATATTTTGGGATCGATCTCAATAAATCGACAACAATTTTACTCAATTTTGTTTCATTTCTATTCTTTTAAATTTTTTGAGTTGGTAATTTTTATTGAGACTCATTATTTGGCAACACGGTTTCAGCGGAAAACGTCAAAGCAGTTGTCAATTGAGGTAGGGATGGGCAAATTGGTTTGCGTTTGTCAAAATGGTTTACCACATTCATTTTTTCGTATATTTGTCATATTTGTATTTTATAACCAATTGAAACAGCTCAATTTATTTTTGAATCACATCAATCGAAGAGTACTGCTGCATTTTGATATTTTTTATATGAGTCCATCGACCGGATGGGATTCACTCCCGCACACTTCGCGGAGCTGATTCTCTTTGCGGAACTCATTCCCGTTGTCGGTGCGACCATCATGTATTTTATAACCAATTGAAACAGCTCAATTTATTTTTGAATCACATCAATCGAAGAGTACTGCTGCATTTTGATATTTTTTATATGAGTCCATCGACCGGATGGGATTCACTCCCGCACACTTCGCGGAGCTGATTCTCTTTGCGGAACTCATTCCCGTTGTCGGTGCGACCATCATTAGTTTCACGCAGCAAACCTTACACGTCCGTATAACGACCCGAGAACGATGATGCGAGAAGACCTATCAAAGGACGAGGTTTCTCGCCTGCTGCTCACTACGTACAGCACAGAAGCGCGGTACTATGCGCGAAACCTCACACAATTAAAAAATTGTACTATTTAAAATGAATGTAGAATAGTTTAGAATGAATTTAGAATGTAGAATAGGTGATAATTTTTCAGTACGAAAACAAGGATTTTTGATTGAAAAACCGATAGTTTTAAAAAGTGAGAACTTTGACAGCTGTCACACCTGGTTCTCAGGTTGTTGCACAGACGTGTAAAAGCCCCCGCTCAAGAGTTGGAAAACTTTACAGCGATTCTTCTTCGTAAAAAATAACTTGGAAATGTGTCCCCCCGCGGTGCATTACGTGTTTTGCCCTAGAAAATAGTGGCATTCGTGTGAAAACAGAAAAAAACTAGCGTCCTGCCTGCGTGGACCCACCCCCGGAAGGCGAAGAAAGTGCACCGTCCTTACGGTATCGTGTACGGTATAGCAGGAAGAGTGGAAGAGAGAAGCAAGCGAAGTGAAGGAGAAAAAAGCAAGCCTCGATTAGGCCGTACGTTCGCATTCGCTAAAATATGGAGGCACCGACTGCGGAAGCGGTGCTGCAAGGCGTTTTCACCCTGTACAACGATCCGAACAATGTGGAAAAGGAAAAGGCATCGAAATGGTTGGAAGAGTTTCAGAAATCGGTAAGTGGCGGCGCCTCTCCGCGAGTCCGGGCCGTTTTCATCTCCGGGCTTTGGCCGGGCAATACGCAAACTGTCAAGGTCTCTGCTCTGTGCTAGAAGATATACGCATGCACATGCCGTCCCGCTCTCGCTCCCACTGTCGCGCACAATCAGCATCATAACCTCAAAATCATGTCGCACTCGAAATAACGATACAGACGACGTACCGACTCGGCGGAGCTACCGCTGACAGAACAGCCGAGCTTTCTGTTTCATCCGGGCAGCGATCGGTGCCCGATCGAAAAAGGGACTGCCGTGTGGCTCTTGCAGCACACACAGCCAGCCGGGACTGGCTTGCCCGCGGGCACCATAATCGTCGAGCGCACCAAACCCGTCCCGGAGGTTGGGAGACCAAATCGTCGGTTCTCGCCTGGTTCTCCCTTTTTCGAGAACGCAATTTCACAATTCTGCTCCGCCTGCGCGCACTCCGGACCTGGCCTTAACAGGAAGCGCAACTCCAAAACTCGTTCCAGGCGCGGACCTTCACGTCGACACCAGATCAATCCGACATAGTCAGTCCGACTCGGCATCAGACGCCTCACAAGGCCGCCTCACACAGTGGGAATCCTTAACGGGGGAAGAGCACCGGGCTGAAGAAATGTGTGTTGCGCATGCACTAATAGCACGTTTTACATTCCACAGCCGTCACGGTGCGTTATCTCACGAAGCGTTACATCGGGGAGTACAGCTCGGCGCGAGGTAAGTGGCGTGAAGCCATTCCAAAGCAAGAACCGACTTCGACGACTAATCGCTTTCCACACCGTTTCTTCCGTTTTTTCTCTCGGATCAGACTTCCTCTACCGGCACAGTGTCACCTACGACAACATTACGACCGAGGTGGAAATCATGGACACTTCCCGATGTGATGTAAGTATCGCCAGCTCCAGCATGGCGTCCCGAGGAGACGACCGTTTGATAACGTGTGTGAGCGTACTTCACAGAAACGTGGATGCCTGTATGAACATCTCCGCTGGGGCGACGCGTTCGTGGTCGTCTACTCGATCTGTGATAAGGCGAGCTTCGAGGAGGCAGCCGACTATCTGCAGCAGCTGACCAAGCTGAAGCTGCCCTCGTACTACACGCTTCTGCTGCTGGGCAACAAAAGTGATCTCGATCATGCGAGGTAAGCATAGCGACGGCCTACTGCGACGCAGGTGACGACGGCGTCAACTGTTCCACTACAAACACCCGCTCTCCTTACAGGGAAATATCGGTTAACGACGGGCAGGAGCTGTCCTTCCGGTACTCGTGCCAGTTCTACGAGGTGTCGGCGGCGGAAAACTTCGCCGGTGTCTCGCTCGCCTTTCACTCGCTCATCCGGGAGGCCCGATCGACGCAGCTGTTCCGGGCGCTGCCGATGCGGAGGAAGCTGGGCGTGAACAGTGTCTCGAAGGCGCTGGGGAACATTTTCGGCAAGAACAGCAAAGGCGAGCGGAAAAAGCGTCCCTCGCTCAGTATATGACAGCCACCGGTGACGACGCGTGCTGCAGACACCAGAACCGGCTGAAGCTACGCAGCCGTCTGCAGCATGGACATTCAAACACGTTTCGCGCGTTTGTTTTACTAATATATATATTTCTGTACATATGTGCATCCGAACGACAATGGAAAGTGGAATCCGATGCCATCGACGGTTCTCTCCTAGACGATTAGGGTTAGGTATTGAGTAGGTATTAGTAGCTAGCATCTGTGACAGCCACTACAGCCATTCCTGGGGGATGACCCTCGCTAGTAGCAAGTAAGACGGTTCGATACGTTTTAAGCAGCACTCTCACAGCGGGAATCAACTGTGCTCCTGCCGA